>JAKCPI010009456.1:0-49746 GCA_023213315.1 Euborellia annulipes | reverse complement strand
TTTAATTCTAGCTGGTCTAACGGATCATAGACCAAGCCAGGAAAGAAGAAGTATATTTTTAATGCTATAAAATAAGTCATGGTTGATCTGATCGCATAGATCCGAATTCACCCTATTTTCAAAATGCATTTTCTTGTTCTTTTTTTAAAGGTTCCAAAAAATATATAAGGGGAAGGGCGAAATTGAAAGAATGAAACAAGTCAAAGGGCCACGGCTATCGACTTCTTCCCTTTTCGAGTATGAGTAGAAGAGAGGGAGAGTGAAAAATAAAAGGCTAGAAAGAGAGAAACGCCCTATGAGCGGATAATGCAATTTGATTTTAGATGAATAGAAAGAAATGGAGCTGAATCTTTTAATAAAAAAAATTTCCCATACATCACTATGAATATGGCTGGCTTGATCTAGATGTTGGGGATATAAGTTACACTGGCATTAGAGATTTATTTGCAATGGTAGCTTTCACAAAAAACAGAGTGACTTATCTTATTAAACACCTTATAAATAATATCTTACTCTAACAAATTTAGGGTTTTAATTATATTTAAATTTTTCTATTATTTCATCATGGTTGGAGATAGTGAAAACGCCCAAACGCCCACCTTAATGGGATAGTTCAGATGTCGGCAATCTCTTAGATCAGCGCTTCTTAATGTAGTGGGCCGCTGCCCCCTAGGGGGCCATGTATTATCCGAAGGGGACCGCGAAGAGTCTCAAATGTAACAAATTATTATTAAATAAGTTTAAATACTTGGATTATAATTATAAAATTTCAATAATATATTGAAATGATTATATATTTGCAAATTCAAAATTATAAATAGTTATTTAACCATACTGAATTTAAAAAAATAGGGAGGGGGTGAGATATTGTCTTGGGTTCCAAGGGGGCCGCAACTTCAAAAAATTAAAGAAGCACTCTCTTAGATATCACCGATCACTAAATTCGTAGTAGGTACAGTAAAATTTCGCGGGCGACTAGTATAATTTTAAAAAATACGAATTGATAAGACTTACTAACTTTGAATATCGTAGGGGGTTAAATAAACAGAGGAGGCGATTAGCCTAAGGGATAAAGAGAGAATTTAAGCTTATAATTCTAAGTTGGTGACAACTCGAGTTCAAATCCACCTCATGGCAATAAATTATCCAACTCTATTTGAGATGCCTCCCTCCTGAGGAAGGAAACGGGAACCCACCTAAGTATTATTCCCATGAAAGTTACTCCCTCAGAGTAACCACCAACGTGTCAGATCTGACACTAATGATTGAATAGTAGTAAATATACAAACGCCTTTGAGGTAGATGATTTGCAAGTCACACTCTTATATTTTATTTTCTAACAAAATTAACTTGTAATATTCTTATTCTATTAATATTTTGCATATAATAATACTGGTACAGTGGAGGGCAATATTAAGTCCCACCCATGCTTTTTCTACTTGTGATTATTTCATTGTTTTTAAATAAATTTTATATATTTTTCTATGGAAACTTTCATGGTTCAAACCTAGAAAATTTCCAATAAAGATTTTCATTTTCTTTTATAAAAACAATGAAATAATCATAAGGAGAACCATGGGTGAGCTTAATATGTGACCCTTACTGATACATAAATAATGGCCAAAAAATAACACACCGTTGCTCCTGAAATACCTGAGATCCTGGGTTCCATTCCCATTTGACCCACTTGCAAATAAACAGACTCACACATTTATTAAATATAATAACACACCTTAAACAAAATTTATTTTCTAGTAGATTTAGTTTGTTTCAAATTAATTGTATGATTATTTTCAGTATATAAAAAACCGAAACGCGAAATGGATGATCTTGGCTTATTATTAATATTATTATTAAAAAATCGATAATAATTTTTTAATAACCAGCTTGGTCATTGATCTTTCAAAAAATTTTCGACAAGAGATATACCTAAACTAAATTTATTATTTAACAACTTGTTGAAATTAAAAAAAAAAAAAATTGAAAATTTTTTTAAATGAGCTCAGCAAATTTAAATTTGCAGACCATTAAAATTACTTCACGAATCACCGGTTGCAGGCTGGCAGGGATGTGTGCGTCATTTCATCCTTCAAATTTCTATTTATTCACGATGTGGCTTTATTAAGAGCGATTAATATATAAAATATAGGTTTTGAACAGAAAATTGATATGTATTATATATCTCCTCTCTCTTATTAAAGATTTGGGACTATCAAGCCATATCATTTTGAAAATAACAGATTTAAAAAATATCTATTTTATTAATATTATTATGCTAATAACCACCGAATAGAATATTTTAAAAGAAGGTATTTTAACTACCCCACATCACAGGCCGGAGCTAATTCATTACGGTAGCCAGAAAATTACAAAAAAAATCTGGCTGTGCCCCCCCCCCCCCCCCGCCCCCTAATTACTTCCACCCTTCAAATGAACAAATTTTTTGCCTCTCATCAATCACACCAGTAAAACAATTTCTAATAATGTCCCTAATTTAATTCTCTATTTAATACAGGGGCGGCGCGTCCATTAGGCAAACTAGGGCGGTCGCCTAGGGCGGCAACCTGGAGAGGGCGGCAAAAATGTAAAAGTAAAAATAAATTTTTGGTTCCGCAAGCGGCACCCGAAAAAAATAAGGTTCCGCCGGGCGGCAAAAATTTCGTGTCTCTAAAAAAAAAGGCAAAAAATTTTTTGGGGCGGGAAAAATTTTGGTTCCGCGCAAGAGGAAATGTTCCGCAGGCGGCACACGGAAAAAAGTTTTGGTTCCGCGAAAAAAAAAAAAAAAAAAAATATTTTCGCAGAAAAATTTTTGAGATCAGGGGGAAAATTTTAAGGAGGGGGCGGCAAATTAAATTTTTTAAAGTTTTTTTTTTGGGGGGGGGGGGGCGCAAAAAAAATATCTTGCCTAGGGCGGCAGAATAGCTTGCGCCGGCCCTGATTTAATATCAATCAAAAAATTAATTAAGCATTATGGGACCAAATTCATGTAATTGTGACAAGAATAGTTATTAAGCACCCAGTTTTATTTGAATCATTTTATTATATTCAGGCATATATATGAGTTTTAAGTTAACTTTTCACAAAATTTTATCCCAGTCAATATCTTTTGATCGAATCTGCATTATTGTAATAGTATAATATACAAGTTTTCCTTCCCCACCCCAACTCGTTAAATCCGCAGACGCTCGAAGAATTCGAGTGAAACATAACTCAAAATTTATTTCGACTCTTTAGCCAGAGGTCATTGGGCTCCATAAAACACATAAAAACAATATAAAGACAATAAAATGGATATACATTTTTTTATTTTTCCCTTTCGGCTACTGAGGTCAATAGGGTTTTGAATGAATTATATATTTTGTGATAATTACCGATAACTTCTGGTGGAGGTTCAACGCGCTGGGGTCCCCCATCCAAGGTTTAGCTGCTTGGCATCCCTTGTAACTGTTTGCTCTTTTCCGTTGCCAGGCTCTCCAGCGATTACGAAATTAAAACAAAAACAAAACAATATGAATACTATATTAAAACAAAAAAAAAAACTATAACACCCTCCGTGAAAAAATAAAATATATTTTATATTTTAGTGAAATTTTCTTATTATTTATATTGATATACATCTCTTAACGAGCATAATTTGTTCTAGAATTATACTCGTAAAGCGAAACACTCGTTATGTGAAACAATAACATTCTCTCCATGACACTGACTGATGTATAATGCGCACAATCCGGGACTTCCCCTCTCATTGCTACTCGTTATGCGATACGTCGCTCGCTAAGCAATTCTTTGACAATTTGTTTTGCTTGTTATGAGAGGTCCTCGCTAAGCGAGGTTCTACTGAATATATATTTATTTTTTAAAAATATTTATGAATCTTCAAAAATGTGTTTTCCCTTTCCAACATACCTACCCCCTCCTTCAAGTATACGAACTTTTTTTTTATCTTTTTATGTATGGACCCAATATATTTTTAATGCAAAGTGGTTTCTCTTTTAATAAAACTATTATACAATTCTCTTTTAACAAAAAATTACTTTTTCCTATTTATCTTTTTCAAAAGAAAATTTTCATATCTTGGGGCACGTGCTATTAAACTATTAAAATAAATAATTTAACACGCACTCATTAAAAAGTCTTTTTTGTTAATAAAAAAAATGTAGCCTTAGGATAAACGTTGTTCTTTTCTCTTTCTCTCTTACTCGGTTGAATCATCAAATGGTTGTTGACACAAGGGTAGAAAAAAAAATCTGGCGTGTGACCTTGTTTTTTTTTTTTTTTTTTTGGCCGTGTCCATAATTAGCCGATGGGCTGGAGGGAGTACTTGCTAGCTTTCGGGTGGTATGTGAACCTGAACCAAAGTTAAATGAGGAGGAGAGGGAGGGAGGGAGAAGGCGTCAGCTGGTGGCCGACGACCATCGACTCGTGGGAATCCAACAAGTGGCTACCCACCGACACCTGTCGTCGATTCCCACCATTCCCTTACACTCACGCCTTCATTTTCCTGTTCTTTTATTTTTTTTTCCATCTCGCGAACCTTCTCAAGCCTATCTATCACCTTCCTTCTTCCTTCCTTCCTTCCTTCCTTCCTGGCCATGTGGATTTCTACACTTGGCAAAGAACATCTTCAAAAAGTGATAAAAAAAAAAAAATTGAATATTGCCATTACAAAGGCGATTTTTTTTTTAAGAGTTTCAATAATTGATTTCAAGATTAATATCAAAGATATCTCAATAAAATGTTCATTTTTTAGTAGTTTTTAAGAAGGAACTGGTAGGATGAAATTTTATATTTAAATAAAGTACTCCTTTGGCAAATTTTTTTACTCAATTCAATCGAAATTAAGAGCGGAAATCATAATTTCTTTAGATTACTAGTTTTTATAACTTTTTGAATTCCTTCTCGGGAGGGGGGGGGGCGATCGCCTTCACCGTCCCCCACCTTTAATCCGCCCCTGGCCAGGGGCTGTGCCTTCGGCGATAAAATGCATCAAATTTATTCTTGCTCACTGTTTGAAAATTTTGCAATTTCGGCGAGCAATTGCAAAATTTTAAAGTTTTAAATTTCCCTTTCTAACTCCGCTTCCTCTCACTCAAAGAATCAGCGAGAGAAAGTGGTAAACAGGCGACAAAACGGAAGTGAGTGGCTAGCGCTTTATATATTAGTATGATTAGTATGATGATGTAGAAAGTATTGATGTCAAAAATTCGATGTCGAGATTTTGATGGAAATACACGTTTTGAGGTCAGCTGAGTCCAAAAAGTGCACTTTTTTGGTCCAAACCATGGTTTTTGCCACATGGTCTGTCTGTGTGTGTGTGTGAACAAAATATCTCAAGAATGAAAAGAGCTAGGAGGTTGAAATTTTATATTTGCCAAAAAGTACTAGTACTTTACTGATGCATTTTACTTTCTCTTATTTTCAGTTTTTTTCGATTTTCTCAAAATTTGCCTTAACGGTTTTGATTAAAATTCCTAAATCAATTATTTTTTAGATGCTCTTTAAAAGGTATATTCTCATTTTGCCCTTGAAATCTTATGAAGACTACTTTACTCTTGTACTTCATAGGAAAAATAGGAGAAATGGTTGAAAAATATAAATATTTTTCTGTTTATAAATTTCACATTTTAAATTCAAATGTACCGTACTGTCGGAAACTAAATATAGGGCCTATGTCACAAAAAATATGGTGTGACAAGCACAGAACGCAACTTTCAATTACCGAAAGTAAGAGAAAATTGTGTGATGTGCGGCCTTTCGCCTCAGATTTATTTTAATTTTAATACCTAAAAAGGAAGAGGGGAAGGGAAGGCATTCAACAAGAAAGGACCTTTGGCCCAGGGCACAATACTAGATCGTCCACCCAAAAACCTGTTGTTTTACTTGATTTGCCCTCCCTAGTTTTTGAGATTGAAATTCTAACATTGTTCATCTTGTTTCATAGGTAGTGAAGCTCTGTCATACGAGGCACACAAACAAGCAATGGACTACCACAGCCTGGGTTTCAGGGAATGCGCAGCAGAAGTTGCAAGGTAAACAATAACTTTTTGTACAATTTAAGATCAACAAAGAAAAATTTCAACTAAAATCAAAAGGTATTTTAAAATTTCTAAACTAATTTGTTTTAATCACTAAACCTTTTGATTTAATTTGGTAGAAAATTTTCATTTATTTATCTTCTCACCTTGATTTTTCATTGTTTCTACTAAAATTATTATAATAACCATTTTTGCAAATATTGTTAAATTCGGAGAAAAAATGTTTGAAACTCGTTGTCTCTCTACCTTCCCGTTAGAGTTCGCATGTTAATTTGTTAAAGTTCCGTTAAGAGGGCAGCACTGCTCCGACCGAACCATCGAGGTTAGGGTATAAAGTGCTTCCACCTGGGTGTCGAATTTAGAACTTTTAATTCAATAGATATTTCAAATTTTACTTTATCAATTTAAATAAATAGCGACTGGATTTTAATGGGCTCCAATGCCGAATAAGACCTTAAATAAATTTAAAAAAAAAAATTTACTTTGAATTTTTTTTTTATTTAGTTGTTCCAATCAGGGACGAATAAAGTGGGAAGAGGGGGTGGGGTGGGCGACCGCCCCCTATATATATATATATATACCTATATAATCGGGACTGGAATATTTTTATTCTCTCTATACATTTAAATAGGGATCCCCCTATTTTTACTTTCTCTTACCTCTATATATGTTAATATATAGAGAGAGAAAGTATTGGATTCATGTCAAAAATTCGATGTCGAGATTTTGATGGATATACACGTTTTGAGGTCCCCTGAATCCAAAAAATTGGTTTTCGCAACATGGTCTGTCTGTGTTCAATTTTAAGCATGAAGGAATTGAGCTATTAGCTGAAATTTTATATTTAACTTAGACACCCCCCTGAAGCATGAAAATAAGCTTTTGAACAAAATCGGCCAAAAAGTACTAGTACTTTATTGATGTACTTTTTCACTTTTTTCCAATTTTCTCAAAAATCTTTTGAATATATTTTAATTAAACATTTCTTTATAGGTACTTGGTAACAGTGGAAGGAATGGATATTCAAGATCCCCTTCGCCTGCGACTCATGTCTCACCTTCAGTGTTTCGCTGCACAACGAGACATCACCAAATCACCATCAGCAGGCGTGGCGCCTACGACAACCTCCACATCACCAGCATTGCCTCCAGCCTCCGCGCCCTATGTCTCATCGAGTACACCATGTGCTCCGCCACCTCCTCCGCCTCATCCACATCACAGTCATCATATGGCACATACATGGCCTTCAAGCGCCTATCACCCTGCAGGTGGGCCACCACCACCACCGCCTCCACCACACCACCAGGACTACAATTCCCCCGCCTATTTGGCTACCGGCTACGCCAATCATTCAGGTAGTCATGCTGCGGCTGCTGCTGCTGCAGCCGCTGCAGCATCTTCAGCAGCTACAAAACCTTATCGGCCGTGGGGGGCAGAACTCGCTTACTGAAAGCACAGAGAGCCGATTCAGCAACCAGTCCAAAGACATTCTTAGTCATGGCACAATTTTTGCACTCAGTGAGTTAATCGCTGAGTTTAATCATACTCTGAGGTAAAGAAAACAGTGACGCATAAGCGGGTGATTAGGGTAAAACCCTCCCGTATACTTAATTAGAAAGGTTTACTTAGTAAAAAAATTTATATTTATTTAGCATAGAAGCAAGGGCGGATACAAGGGGGGGGGGGGGGTAAAGGGGGTACCCCCCCCCCCCCCCCCGAGATTCGAAAAAAATACCTTTTTTCGCAAAAAATTTATTTTTAATGTAAAATTTTTAAAATTAATACTTAAAAATTTGATGTGTATTTATATTCTGGCAAACAAATACAGAATGCGCTTTTAAATTACCGAAATTAAAAAAAAATAGTGTGCTGTGCGACGAGTCACACCAGATTCCCCCCCCCCCCCCGAGAAACACCTCTGGATCCGCCCTTGCATAGAAGTCTAAAAGATTACACAGAGGAACACTGATTCTGCGGCATGGGATTTATTTTTAACTAATTTTGTTCTGCTGAATAAGGAAATAATATTTTTGTTGAATTGACTCTACTTTTTGAGATAAAGGCAATCCAATTTATACTGGAAATTACATTATAGAAGGAGAATATTTTGTAAAACGTTTATTTTAAAATTATCAAATGATTTCAAACAAACAAAGTACTATAAATAATACAAAAAATTCAAATTAATTGGACCATGTTATGCATTAGTGTGTCAAGCGCCAAAAAAATTAAAAATTGAGTTAAGCACGGAATATTGTTTTAAATGCTATAATTAATAGTATTTTTTATGAAATATGTCCTAAAAAAATTTATATTTAATGTTACTTGCACAATTGACAAAAAAAAGATTATATATAATCCAATGAAAATAAAAAACTTTAATGTTAATCTTCTCAAAACTCGCTAGCGCTTGACACACTAATGCCTAACAGGGTCTAATTATAAAAAAAAAAAAAAAAACATATCAATAAGAGTTAAGAAAAACGGTTTGTACAGGATTTCCTTTGGTGTTTTTGGTCCAAACAAAATAATTTATAGGCCGAGTACTTAGTCATCATAGCTATCTGAATTGACTTCATAACCTTGGGCCGCAGAAAAATTTTTTTTTTTTATTCCCCTGTGTTATCATAATCAAAAAGCTGTTATGGTAATTTAAAAAATAAATTGTTCCAAATATATTCATTTTGTAATTATAAACAATTTCTTCAAAACAGACTCGGATTATAATTAAAAAAAGATAACGAACGGCAAACTCGCAGTTTTTTCATTTTTTTAAGAATAAATATCTTTCCTCTTTAAGGATTGATATGAAATTTGGTCAACTTATTAATTAATACTGCTGAGCTGGTCCGCTACTGAGTTTTAATAAAATATCATGAATTTTTGAGTGAAGGTGAATTAGATTTTATTTTTTTAATGGAAATACATTTCTTTATCCCTTTTAGAATATGCGTCACTGAAGCAAATTTCTCTGATCTCATAAAAATATGAAACTTATAGTCATTATTTATTATTTTTTTAAAAGTTTCTCTAGGACTATGTAAATTTTATTCACCCATTTTTTTTCTTTCTCTCAGAGACCAGAAAATAACACTTAGTGTGCCATTTTGTAAATTTTTTCTCAATATTTGAAGGACTATTTAAAAAAAAAAAAAAAAAAATATTTTTATAATGTTTATTTTTGATAAACTTTTTCTAAAATACTATAATAATCAAAAAGAATGGTTAATATTTTTTTATTATTATAGTAAAGTCAATTTGCAATGTTGGGGTTGCAATTTGCTTTTGTAAATACTAAAAAAAAAAAAAAATTGATTGAAATAAGAATATAAATATATACAGGGCCTTTCAGAAAAAATGCAGTCAAACTAATCACAAAAAAAACCTAGTGGTGGAAAGCATAGAAAATACCAGTGAATTTTTTTTATTCTTCTTAATTTGTTAGTTTAAATTTCTTTGCCTTCCTCTATATTTTTGTGCCTTAAGGGGCGCGTCTCGAGGTGCTGATTTTGAAAGATTCCAGGGGCCACAATTTAGAAGCAATCGACTTCAATGTTTTTTTAAATTAAAACTATTTAAAATATCTACAACTTATAGTCGCCTTTTTTTGATTTTCGAAAAAAAAAATTTTTTATTTAGATTAATCACATTAAATAAAATGATAATTTGAAAAATTCGGACTATATCTTTTAGATAATTAAATTAGTAATCATTGTGTTAAAAAAGAATTAATTTTTTGCCTTTAATTAATTTTCTGGAACATTATCACTGAAATGCTTGTTTCCCTATGGGCAGAACTAATGCCATCTCTTGCCGCCTAGAGTAACCAATTTCTTAATCGGCTATTAACGGTTTTTCGAGACTCGCCCCTTAATAATGCGAGGCAACAGCCTATCCCGCTCTTTGATAGGCCCTGAATATTTATATATTTCATTTCAATATTGTCTTCAAATGCAATTTTTAAATATATATAAATATAAAAGGGTCTTGATTTTAAATTAAAATGATATTTAAAAAGATTTTTAATAAATAATAAGTATATATATAAATTTAAATATATATATATTCCATATTCTAGGGCTATCTGATTTCTTTTATTAATATATTCTTTTGATTATAAATTATGGCGCTCATTGAACTGCGTCCAGCAGTACGCGCAGAGCAGGCTAGGACCAAAAAACTGCCGAAGCACTTTTGAGCGTAGTTTTGTTGTTTGACGAAGGCGCGACACCAAAGAAAAAAAATCACAGCTTCTCGGCTGCTGAGGTAACCTAGTAGAGGTTAATAAGAAATTGGTCTGTTCTGTGTCAGATTCACAATTTTGTGATAAGCAGTCAAACTGCCCTCCACAGTTGTGCATTGCGTCAAAAATAGCAATTTTCTTCTCCAAAGTGTGTCACACAGCAACTGTACTGCGATGCCTCTCAATGTGCGCCATTAATATGTAAAAGAAAATATTTTTAATAAATATAAACCCTAGATTATATATGAATTTTAATGGGTGGATATACTTGAAATTATTTTATATAAACATTTTTAATAACTTTATCTGCTTCAAATTATAAATGAAAAGAATATTTGTAGAAAGTACAATCTCGATTCAATTTTACTTTCTCTTATTAAATACTACATCACTTTTTAATTTTCTTACACAGTTGTTATTATTAAAATTTTAACTGGGTTAATTTATGTATATATAATTTAACGTAGCAGTCAATCATTTTGTACTTTCCTCATGCAATTTTACTTTTCTTTTTTTTTTTTTTTATAACAAAAAACTTTCTATTTCTCGAGCCTTTTTGCAACTATCCTCCCTCATGTATTCATTTATTTACTTACATGTATTTCCACTTTCAAATCGGGAAACTTAGAAAATTTTTCTGAAAAATACCCATGAGAGTCGAATTCTACAAAATTCCCAAACGGACTCAGAAGCTTTTAAAAACAATATACCACTTGTATTTTCATATACATATAATGGAAATTTTAAAAATTCAATTTTCTCTTTGTAATGCCAGCCTATTGCGGTGGGGCTGACCCAGTTTCTATTGTTCCTCACAATACAATGAATACATGATTTCAGGGGAGGTAGAAGAATAGTTGGTTCTCTCCCAATTACAGATTATATATTTTATTTCATTATGGTTACCAGGATTAACTTGAAAATTAGACATTTTGTATAAAACAAGAAGAATCAAAATTACTAAAATATACTATTTTTAAAATTTTTTCTTGTTTGTGAGAAATGCCTTGAATGAGCGATTTGAAAAAGGAGGTTTAGAAATCAATTTTAATATACAAATTTTGTTTTACGGATAACAGAAATTCCTTATTTGGTAGCTTTGTTATATACAGTCGGCGCCACAAGTGCCTGACGTCGAGAGTGGAGCCTTGATCTCAGGCAACCAAAATGTTTAGCCGTCGGACGTGTTGTCTTTAAAGAAGCTTTTCCTCTTCAGTTGCCTTAAAAAAGATGATTTATTTATTTTTAAAATAAAGGTTTGGTTAACTAAGCTCAAGGCTCCACTCTCGAGCACATCTGTCGAGACATACTGTACTAAGGTTTAGTGAGTAGTAGCTTTAGGCACATTGCAAATTGTAATTTAACATTGATGGGGTAAGGATTACTTTTTCATTTAAAAAATAATTTTAAAATATTCAAAGATCAATATTTTATTTTAATATGGGGGCCAGATTATATTATATGGGGAATAATTTCTTACTTAAAGTATGTGCATGGGCGTAGCCAGAAATCTTGTTAGGGAGGGGGGGGGCAACCCCTCGTTAGGGCCAGAGGGGAGGGTTGCAATTAATATACTGGTATACATAGATTATTAATTTATTTAAGGGTCAGGAAATCTCCAATGATCAACGCAGCTAGTTGTTTTTTCAATTTTACAATAAGTTCAGTGACCAAATTATTATATACAGTGTGTTATTACTGACTGAGAGTGAGTGAACAAACTACTAGCTGCGTTGCTCATTGAAGATTTCCTGACCCTTAAATAAATCGTATTATCAGCTATACACCTCAATTAAATCTAATTCAAGATTATTAATTATTTATTTAAATTAAAAAAATTAAATTAATGTAGTGGATTGGGGCGTTAAAAAAAAATTCCCAATGGGAAAAATATACATTTGTTTTTTTTTTAATTTTTAGGATAAGCCAGGGGGGGGGGGGGATATACTACTGTAGATATCAAAAAAAAAAATTCAAACTTAAAGCAAGAATGTATCGACATTCCTGGCATTTCTCACCCTAATCGCTATATCTTTGTTTTTAAATATCGAGAAATATCTTGATATGCTATCTGCTGAATTATTTTAAGAATTTTATCAATAATTTGCTTAGAATGAAAATGAAAGTTTTAGGAAAAAAAATGAAACAGGTGCAAAAAAAGTAACTGATATATCCGTATTCAAATAAAAATCGGCTTCCATTCCCACATCTAGCTAATTCTTTTTTTTTCAAAATAAGTCACCTCTTGTCAGGTGCACAGCGAGCGTGGCGCACTATACCTCTTCCATTTTACTATACCATATTCTCAAGGCTCTAGCTCCCAGATGGGGACTTAATTGCCACATTATGCCTTAATTGTGGCAATTAAGTCCCCACCTGGGAGCTAGAGGGAGCCTTGAGAATATGGTATAGTATATGGTATATAGTGAAATAATTATAATAAACAAATCTGTCCAGTTTTAATGACCGAAAAGGTTAATAAAATCATCTGTACCAGATATTTTCTGTACCAGATAAAATCTGGTTTATTTTACCTTTTCGGTCATTAAAATTATTTCACTATATACCATATACTATACCATATTCTCAAAGCCCTAGCTCCCAGTTGGGCACTTAATTGTGGCGCTCGCTGTAAGCTTGGATCTGCTCGTTTTAATTTTTTTACTTTCTCTTGCCTATGTATATAAATATATATAAGAAAAAGTATTGTTCTATTTTGTATACTGTTTGAATATAAAATAATTATTTTTACTGTAATAAAGTATATTCACCAAAAATATTATAAATATCATTTTAATTAGTCTTTTTTCTCAAATTTTACTTGTATATGTGAATGAATGATTGTAAATAAATATTTATTTATTTATCTTTCAAAAGATAAAGTCCCTACATCCAATTCTCTTTTTATACAATTTTTTTTTTTTGGAATTTATAAAGACAGAATTGGATGTACTGTATTTATAAAATGTGTGTATTTAAGAGTGATATAGTCAAATGTCACAAAACACTAGTCCTTTAAAATTTTTTTTTATTATAAAAATTTTATTTATCAAATATTTTATTAAAAAAAAAAATCAGTATTATTTTATTATTTATTTTCTTGCACTTTTGTTGTTTATCTTTTCTTTTTTTTTTTTTGATCTCAAATAAAAATATTTTAAATTGCAAATTTGGTTTTTTTATTTCATTGTTTTTCTAAAAAATTTGGCAAAGGCTACGGCATCGTGGCAGTCGTCACGTGTCGAGTCACGTGCAGGTGTGTGTGCGTGTGAACTTTGACATGGAGAGCATCCCCACCTGAAAAGAAGGCGCCGTTGCAGAGGATTAGCTATTCCCAGAGGGGGAGGAAGGGCTAGCTCCGTCTTTTTCCCTCCACTTCACCTCTTCTCTTCTCTATACAATCAAAATAATCAAAGATTTTCGCCAATCAAAAATCAAAAGAAAAATGCAAATAAGTTTTCATAAATGAACCAAGTTTTTTTTTTCAAATCGAATTATTAATGCTTTTTCCGTTTGGTTGCAAAACTGGCTGCAAAGAAGAGGACCAGCCCCTGCTGTCAAATGATCAAAATTAATTTTTCTTGGCACCCTCTCCCCCTTGATGCACAGCCAATGGCTGCAGTTCACACCTTGCGAAGCGCTCGCCCCCCTCAAAGCCACCTTTGCTTGCTGCAACCAGCTTATGTATTCATGGTGTGGGGGATTAAAAGAAAAAACAATCAAACTAAATAAATAGAAAAATAAAACTAGACAACCAATAGATTTTTATTATAATAATTATATAGTATATAAATAATTAAAAATAGAAAAATTGCAAGTATTTTTTATTTAATATTGTTATTAAATTAGAGGTCATTCACTTGAGAAACAAATAAGTGGCATTTTACAATTTTTAGTCGTGAGTCTGAATGAATTCAAAATATAGTATTTGTCTATTCCAAAAGATAGAAGAGCAAAAGGGAGGTGTGATTTTTGTGTTATAGAAGAGATAGCAAGTAGATACAGTAGCAGGCGAATTTGCATAGACGTGGCCTCCCCCAGGTTGACATCCACCTCGCAATATATTGAATATCTAATGATCTCAACACCCTTGCTGCTTGCTGCTTTAATTTATCCGTTAACAAACCCCGGGCCCCACCCCTCAAAGATGCTTCTCTCGATGAACGAGGCTCAGTCTCATCTCAGTTCTAGGATGCACCACATGGGCAGATGCATCGCTTACATAGCCGATCCTTATTAATCCAAGGTAAATTCCTCATCATCATCAGTTCATATTGATTCTAGTGAGATAGTGTAAGTGCGAGTGAGAGAGTATTGATTGTTTCGGTGGAGGGAGGGAAGCAAAGGCTGCCGGGGTGGGGGGGGTTCCGCCCCTCGCCTCGTCGAGATCAAGACCAACATGGCCGCGTGTTAGTCTTGGCTTTTTCTTTACTGTTTGCCAAAATCGCCTTTGTGCCGCACCCGAAGCCCTTCAATTCGCCAAGGAGTGATCGGTTGACGTAAAATCACAAGGCCCTTCTGGTGAGTGATAAAATTTGAATCCATAAGCGGTGGTGAGCAGCCAAAAATTGCAAGAGATGAGCTGAGAGCCTTTGGACCCCCGGGGAACCGGTTACTAGAAGAGTCCAGGCGATGGCCGCCGCCGCCGCCGATGCATATTTAATAATGTCATAACCAGTTTTATTTGAAATCTATTATTTCCAGTTGTCTGTGCGAGTGTGTGAGGAGGGCATGCTGCACCACCATCCCGTGCACCTCCCCTCGAACCAGCAGCTCCGAGACTCGAGTCGGTAAGCTAGCGAAAATTCCATCAGTCAAATGACAACGTTTGCCTGCCATTGCCAATTTGCAAAACTCAAGTCACACTCAGTGTTAATTACTTCGTCTATTTTCTCCCTTTTGTTTTTTCTATTTGTTTACTCTTTGCATTCGAGATAAAATGTCTCTCATCTTGTTCACCTCATCAAATTTAAAAGTGCATCATTCATCTTGTATATTAATTTTTTAATTAATTGTGAGTTTATTTTAAAGTTTTTTTATTTTATTTTATTTATTTAACTAAGATCAACTAAAGATATTGTTAATTAATCATTTTTTTTATTGCATCCAAATATTTTTAATATTCTTTGCATAAACATAACCTAAAAATTGATCCATTATTTTTATTAAATTAAAACAATGCTAATTTATCATTTTATTATACACTCAATAAATACAATAAATATTAACAAATTTGATTTAAAAACATTCCATTATATATCTTAATTTAATATAAATAGAGAATAACTTAATATAAACTATATATAAACGAGCATTTTAATTAATTATATTTTATTCATTATTAATCATCGTTATTTAATTAAATTTTTTTATTTTATAATTAAAATTATTTTTTAAATATATTTCTAAGGTGATATAACCTAAAAATTCTTTATTGTAAATTTTATTTATATTTTTAATTTTTAATGTTTGCAATACTTTTTTTTAATATAAAAAATGCTCATTTTTATATTGATTAATGTAAATATTTATAAATTTAACAACAAATTTCTATATCATTAAATTTTGAAAATTACTTTTTTCTAAATAAATGGACAACTAAGATAATTTATAATGTTATTCTTAATTAAATACAGAAATTTTATTTGAATCGTATATTTTTTTGTTTTTTTAATAAATTAATTTAGAAAAATGATTGAAATAAACTAAAACATTTCATTCATTACTTGGTCCTATATATTTTAAATGAATTTTTTTATTAGCAAATGGTAATTTATAATCCAAATGGAAATGGGTTTTTAAGAATTTAATTAACTTCAATTTGTTTGTATTCCAAAAATGCGTTTATAACATGATAGATTAGCATTTGCACCTAATTAGTTAAGTACTAGAGAATTTAAAAATAAAATGAGCAATGTAATTATTTAGTTATTGTTGTTTTAGCCTGGGTCAACCTGTCTCCATGTCGATGCATCATCAGAGACTCATGAATCTCCCGCCTCCACAAACCAACCCAGGTATAATTACCTTTTATTTTTAACAGACAACTCATATTTTCACATTTTTTTTTTAAATATAAATTCACAAATTTTAAAATCTCTCACTTTGTTTTTTATTTTTTTTTTTTTGTAGTTAGATAGAAACTATTTTTAATCTTTCTTTTTTTTTTTTAATTAACTATGACATTTGTTAGGATTAGTAAAATAGAAATTGTGCATGCTGGCACTGAGCTTTGCATGGCTCTAATTCGGTTTTAGAATTTTATAAAATTCTATACACAGACACCGCTTGTTTTATTTGGTTCATTCTTCTCACCTAACTCTGTGCCTCTGTCCTTAAAGGATGCTTCGAGCCAAAGCCTTTGTTTTGTTATCGATACCGGAAAATTTCCAGGCCTAAGGAGTCTATGAAACACTCAGGTATGCTTTTATTTAAAACCTTTTTTCATTATGATTTTCCTGCTTTCTCTGAATCTCTGACTGAGATCATACTTCTCCTCTTCATCTGAATGCAATTAGCTTTCGTTTCTGCATGTCACACTAAGAAAATGACACTAGACAACAAACCCCCCTTAGGTGTGGGTGTTCTTGAACTCGACATCCTTTTCAAATCAGGTGGATATCAATTTTTTTATTCTTTTATTCATAAATTTTGTTTAGTTTTGCATCGATCATTGTTTTTAATATTAGTTTTATTCGGGCAACTTTGTCCAAAATGACATTTATAGGTATAAATAATTTCACTCTAGAATAAAATTAAAATGTAAACGTTAGATATACTGGTATATATATATATATGAATATCTAGAATCAATTATTTTCATATTTTGAAAATTTAAATGCTGAAATATCTGTATAATTTTGATTTTTAAAATGTTATTACCCTAAAGTTGTATTTTATTTATTTAATAAAAACTGAAAATTTTGATTTTTTATCATTTTGAAATCAATTCTAATTAAAATTAATCTTATATCTGATTAAAATTCTAAAACATATATCTAAGAGGGAAATGTTTATTTTTGACGTTTATTTAATAATCCCTCATTACTCTTATAATTTCTTAAAAATTGCAATTTTATTAACTATGTCAGGAATCTAAAAACGATTTATATTATGAATGATTTTTGCAATTATATGGCTTACCTATATAATCGCATTGTTAATTTATTTATAAATGATGAATCAAAAAAACTTTTATCTTTTTTTGAAATCATCTTCGAATCTCCAGTTGTTAAACATGTATAAAATTTGTTACACCAGGATATATATTTATATACATAAATATTATATTTACGAAAGTAAGTCAAAAATTATCAACAATGTAGCTATAACTTTTCTTCTAACAATGTTCACACTAAATTCTCTCCTAGTTTATTTTAATGTTATGATGTTGCTGTCCTGCTAAGAAAGGTTGATCCTAATTCCTCCATTTGCCTTCCTTTTGTTGCAGATAGATCATGGCTGCTCCATTATAAGTTTCCACCAAAGAGAAACAAAGAGCAGGTCGGTTTTTGTGGTCAGAAGGTGTATCAGTTGCCAAAATCCATCTAACTTTCTGCACGAAATTCGGGAAAGATGTCTTACCATAGCGGAGTGTTTACGAATTTATTGAAAAATTCCAAAATGGTCGCACAAGTGTTATGCGTGAGGAAGAAGCATTTTTGAATTTTTCAATCCATTCGTAGACACTCCGCTGTGGCAAGACACTGTTCCCGTATTGTGCCCAAAGTCTTTGATGGATTTTGGCCTCTGATACACTTTCCGACCACAAAACCCGGATCACTGCTCTTTGGTGCAAACTTCTAACGGAGCGGCCATGATCTATCTTCAACAAAAGGAAGACAAATGGAGGAATTAGGATCAAACTTTCTTAGCACTAATGCGTGCGTACCACAACAACAACAAAACAATAAAATAAACTAGGAGAGAATTTAGCGTGGACAATGTAAGAAAAGTTATAGCTACATTGCAGATAATTTTTGACTTACTCTCGTAAATATATATATATATATATATATATATATATAATGTGACCATCCACATGAAAAGGTACCAAATCTTCACCGGGGTCAAAATTGAGTTTTTATACTTTCTGTATAGAACACATCCTGCTGAGCAAGTCGGTATTTTCAGAAGTTTTTTTTTATCATTTTTTGTTTAGAAGATATGAATTTTTAAAATTTCTGATTATGAAAAACCTAGCTTTGAGAAAAATAAGTTTAAAGTTTGTTTGGTCCCTTTTCTCTTATGTCACCTCTGTTTTTTTTTTAAATTTTTTTATATAAAATACATCGACTCTGAGGAATCGAATATTTCATCATTTAAGATAAAGAACTAGGGAATCGGAATCAGTAATAAAAAAATCCATTTTTTAAACTTTTTTAGTAAATCGGCTCTCCTGAAAATTTACCAGAATTTGGTACCTTTTCATGTAGACGGTCACATATAATATATATATATTATTAAAGGACAACATAAACCTACTTATATGTATTTGATACAATTCAAGATTCTAAGAACTCTTAGAAAATAAGGATAATTTAATTTCTATCCTTAAATCAAATAAAAAAATCTCGACATCGAATTCTTGACATGAATCGAATACTTTCTCTCTATATATTCCATATATAGGGTAAGAGAAAGTAAAAATATATCCCCTATCTTATATAAAAACAATGAAATAATCACATAAGAAAACGGCAGGCGTTGCTTTAATAAGACTTCACTCTATATATTCATTAAATATTTGCTCTCATTCTAAAAGTTAAAACAAAATATGCCAATGTCATTTTAGATCAAGTTGCCTGTAAATAATTTCAAATTTTCGATTTTCGGTTATCTTATTTTCGAATTACAAACGAAGCTGGTTGTGTGTTCAGGCGTCTTGCTGACGATGCCGCCTCCGCCGGCCTCCCTGGCAGCCGCCCCCACAGCGCCGGCCGCCGTCCCCAAACCGCCTCAATCAGGTGCGCAACGCCTGCACCTTCCACCTCAATCTGAAAAAATCAAACACCTGAAAACCTTCTCAACTCCTTGCATATTAAAAACAGCATTAACTCGTAAGAGATAGCATTTCATATCACTTGCTTAAGTCTTTCTTTATCTTCGCTTTTTTAACACTAACTCTTTTTAATATTCGTTTCATCTAAAGTTTAAAAATAAATAAATAAAAAATCTTTTTCATATATATTCAAAATAATAAAGCGATCGCTCAAGAAAAAAATTTTACTAATATATGCCACCATTGATTCATTTCGAAGTTATTCCTCGTGTTTAATTTTAATTTTAATTTCATGATTATAATTCTACGAAACTTAATTGGATCAGCATATAAATATTAAAATATATATATATATAACGCCTGCTTAGAATCATAGTGGCGAAAGTTCGAAAATTCAATTTTTGAGCCAAACATTGTTAAAACGTCTTATACTTTGAGTGTCAAAGTGGCCGAAATATATTTACATTATTTGCTATTGATTCTGGCCTATTTATTTGTTGCCCGGCTATTTAAATGTATATGTGATCGTTCACATGAAAAGGTACCAAATCTTTACCGGACTAAATTTTTAGACTAGAGATTTACTAAAAAAGTTCAAAAAAATCGATTTTTTTTATTACTGATTCCGATTCTCTAGTTCTTCATCTTATATGATGAAGTATTCGATTCATCAGATCGATGTATTTTATATAAAAAGATTGAAAAAACAAGACAAAGGTGAGATTAGAGATAAGGGACAAAACAAACTTTTATAAATTCATATTTTTCAAACGAAAAACGATTAAAAAATTCTAAAAATATCTGCTTGCTCAGCAGGATGTATTCTGTACAGAAAGCTTAAAAACTCAATTTTGACTCGGGTGAAGATTTCGTACCTTTTCATGTGGACACATGTTTATAAAACTTTCAAAAGCCTTTTATCGAATTGTTGAATTTCGGACTTATCGCCACTATGATTCACAGCAGGCGATATAAATATAGCCGATATATATATATATATATATATATATATATTTATATATTTATAAACAGAACCCAATCTTTGGGTGTAGAGTTTGATTTTCATAAAAAGTACTGTAATTATAACAAATATAAAATAAAATGACATGTTTATTCATAATGACAAAGTTCCAAAAATTGATTAAAGAATATGCCCAATTTCTTTCAATAAATTCCTTTTCATTAAAAGGTTTTTAACAAAATACGAAATCAAAAATCTCCATCAAAACGAGAATAAAGATTCAATTGAAAGAAAGTTAAAAGTTGAGAATGTAAATAATTAATCGTTCCCATACACGCCATGTCATCATCAGAACAAAAAAAATCTGGTGTGACTGGTCGCACAGCACACAACTTTTGATTACCGAAGGTAAGAGAAAGTTGTGTGCTGTTAAGTGGTCTTCAGAAGATTTCAATGGCAAACTGAGAATATACATTTTAAAGAGCATCTAAAAAATAATTGATTTTTGAATTTTAATCAAAATCTTTGAAGCAAATTTTGAGAAAATCGAAAAAAACTGAAAAACTACATCAGTAAAGTGGCCGATTTTGATTAAAAGCTTTCTTTCACGCCCTAGGGGGGCGCCTAACTTAAATATAAAATTTCGACCTCCTAGCTCCTTTCGTTCTAGAGATATTTTGTTCACAGATAGACAGACTATGTCGCGAAAACACTTTTTCGGATTCAGGGGGCCTCAAAACGTGTATATCGTCATAATCACCGACATCGAATTTTTGACATGAATCCAATACTTTATCTTTAAATATTAACATATACAGGTAAGAGAAAGTAAAAAGCTACAGAAACCAATCGTTAGCTTCTGGAAATTTATAGTGAATATCCAATTTCCCAAGACACTTGTGATGAACGCTTGTTTAATCGATTTAAAAGTGGCGATTTGGACTTGGCAAACGAAGAACGTGGAAAACCACCTAAAAAATTCAATGATGCCGAATTACAAGCAATATCGACTTAAACGCAAAAACCAATTGCTGAAATATTAAAAGTGAGTCAAAAAAACATTTCTCAACGTTAACATGCGAGGGGGGGGGGGGGGGGGGGGGGGCGCCCCCCCCCCCCCAATTTCCCAAACACAAATACATATATAAAGATATACAAACACCAACCCAACCAATCTTTCCGCAGGGCGGGCAACTTTGGTTCCCCAAAAGAAAAAAAGTCCCTCAAAAAATTTTGTGGGAAAAAAAAGAGTTTTTAAAAAAAAAAATTTTCCCAAAAAAAATTTTTTGAG
Organism: Euborellia annulipes; assembly: GCA_023213315.1. Taxonomy (NCBI): domain Eukaryota; kingdom Metazoa; phylum Arthropoda; class Insecta; order Dermaptera; family Anisolabididae; genus Euborellia; species Euborellia annulipes. The sequence goes on along the minus strand of JAKCPI010009456.1, from coordinate 28,215 downwards.
TGGGGCCCCCCCAAAAAAATTTCTATATTCGCCCCTGACATGCGATGAGAAAGATATGAAAAGGAGGCCCACATGAGTTGAATGATCGGCATTCTTCATGATACTGCGAAACTGGTCAAAGAATTGCTTTCTGATATGTCATGGGAAGTACTTTTTGCATGCCGCATTTTCATCAGACTTGGCTCCTTCGGACTTATTTCGTTCGATAGCACACGAATTGGCTAAGCAGGAATTCAAAACATACGAAAAAGTAAAAATTGCCTTGATTGATTCATGTTTTTCGTTGAAAGAAGAGAAGTTTTTTTGGGATGACATTCAGAGAAAAGTGTGTAGCCAGCAATGGAGCATACTTCCAATAAAGCATATTTCATTTTTCTCAGAGCTTTCGAGGCAGACTGACAACATTTATCCTATGTCGTTGAAGACCTATCAGGCGTCTAGAATTGCAATGCTCTTTTCAGCCTTATATCATTGAAATTTTTTTCGCTATTAATAATTAATTATAAATTCAATTATTTTTAATAAAACAGCATTCAATGGTTGGTCTTCTGGATTTCTCTGAATATAACTTAAGATGAATTTTATTAATACATGTTAGTAGAGATCTTCAGAAACCTGAAGAAAGATTAATGTTATAAAGTAAATATTGTTTAATTGTTCCAGGCATGTCTGGGGGCGAGGGCGACTCCTCGGCGCGGCCGGCTCCGCAGACACAGGCACAGCCGCCGCCCCTGGCCCAGAACGGCGGAGGAAATCAGGCGCCCCCTGCCGCCGCCGCCGCAGCAGCCGCTGCAGCTGCAGCCGCCGCGGCCTCAAATCATTTGGCAAACACGAAAGAGAAAACTCCGATGTGCCTGGTCAACGAGCTTGCCAGGTTCAACAAGGTTATTATCCATTTCTCCATATCGATTTGTTTTTGTATTTTTCTGGCTTTTATTTGGCTCGCTTTTAATAGATGCATTTAACTTGGAAAAATCTTATTGAATAAATTTATAAAAATTAGTGGGCTATGGAGCTCAATCCTACTAATTTGTTCTAAATTAATTTTTATTTCTTTTTTCTCCTATTCCGCCCTGTCGGCACTAGTTTTATCGTTGCTTACAGATCCAGCACCAATACAGATTAACGAACGAACAAGGACCCGCACACAAAAAACTTTTTACGGTGACACTAAAATTGGGCGACGAAGAATACGCGTCGGAAGGCGCAAGCATAAAAAAGGCTCAGCATAGCGCGGCTAATGAAGCGCTCAAGCACACACAATATAAACATCCACCGCCAAAAGCGGCGCGGAATGTACGCCTTGGCAAAAGTAATGTCACACCAACAGTCGAGCTCAATGCGCTTGCAATGAAACGCGGAGAGCCCGCTATCTATACCTTCCTGGAGACGACGCCGCCGTTGGCGCCACCTGCGCCCCCGCCGCCGCCGCCTGCGCCAGGACCTTACATACAACAGGCACCTCCACCACCCAACCATCACCAAGGCTACAACTACCGACCCGGGCATCATATATACCATCATCAGGTATTATTATATATCAAAATTCTTACTCCTTTAACCAATGAAGTCCGTGGCTATTGATTTATATACAAGGAAGGAAGCAGGAGCAGCCAAAAATTAAAGCCTCCGATTTTATTATAATTAATGAGACGTTTCGAGAAAACTTTATTTTCTCATCTCGTTAATTGTAATAAAATCAGAGGCTTTAATTTTTGGCTGCTCCTGCTTCCTTCCTTGTTCTTACTCTTTTGTTAAAATATACATATAATGTATGTTAGATTTGATAGGGTTATAACTTGAGCCCGGATGTTGATGCAATTGCATGTCTGTACAGAAGCTGTTCTTGAAACTTTGCAGTTATTCATTTCATGAGTACTCGATTCTAAATAAGCCTATTTGTTCCGAGCATATGTGAATATTTTGGCTTTTTTTGAACAAATTTTAAAAATGCATGTTTTTGCCAATTTTTAACCAAAACAAGTTATTTTTCATGTATATTTTAACATTTTTTACTTTCTCTTACCTATGTATATATGTAATATATATATATAGAGAGAGAAAGTATTGGATTCATGTCAAAAATTCGATGTCGAGATTTTGATGGATCTTCACGTTTTGAGGTCCCCTGAATCCAAAAAAGTGGTTTTCGCGACATGGTCTGTCTGTCTGTGTGTGTCTGTGAACAAAATATCTCAAGAACGAAAAGAGCTAGGAAGTTGAAATTTTATATTTAAGTTAGGCACCCCCATGGGACGTGACACGAAGCTTTTGAACAAAATCGACCAAAAAGTACTAGTACTTTACTGATTCACTTTTTCAGTTTTTTTCGATTTTCTCAAAATTTGCTCCAACGATTTTTTTTAAAATTCATATATCAACTATTTTTTAGTTGCTCTTTAAAATGTATATTCTCATTTTGTGATTGAAATCTTCTGAAGACCACTTTACTCTTGTACTCCATAGAAAAGATAGGAGAAATGGTTGCCATGGTATCAAAATATAAACATTTTGCCATACTTATAAATTTTACATCGCCCTCGGGGCATGGTGTAGAGGTTAGCGTGCTAACCTCATATACCAAACGTCTCGGGTTCGGACCCCAGGCAGTCCGATGATTTTATATAAGGCATTTGGATACCAAATGACTTATATAAGAATGCCTGGACCCCAATATGTATAATTATAAATAACGGATATCGTTTAAAGTCTTAAATGGCCTAAGTTGCCGAAAAGACTGTATGAATGCGTGTGTGAGTGTGAGTGTGAATGAGAAAAAGTGTAAATGTTTTTAATTTAAAAAAAAAAAAAAATTTTACATCTTGAATTCAATTGTACCCTAATGTCGGAAACTAAATACATGTCGACACAAAAAATCTGGTGTGACAAGCACAGTACACAACTTTCGATTACCGAAGGTAAGAGAAAGTTGTGTGCTGTGCGCCAGTCACACCAGATTTTTTTTTAAAGAAAAAAAGCAAATTTTGAATATTTTTGTGTAGTTGCTTTTAAAGTTTAATTTATGTGTCAAAAATTAAAAGTTATTTTTAATATTTTCAAACTTTTACGCTTTAACAAAAAAATATTTGACGTATTTTATACGATTTCAACCTCAATTTCACCTGTCACTTGCAATGTAGAGACACCATTTTCTTCATTCAAGAACCACTTCTCAGGTAAACGCATGCCCTTAAACGAAGTAAATTTAGAGAAATTGGTTGTTGTTCATTGTTATAAAATAAAAATATAATATATAATGGCCCTCGGGGCTTGGCGTAAAGGTTAGCGTGCTAACCTCGTATACCAAACGTCGCGGGTACCGTATGTACATCTGTAAAGTGTACTTCAAACAATTTTCACGAAAAATTTTACTGATACTCTTTTTTAAATAGCATCTAAAAAATAGTTGATTTATGAATTTTAATCAAAATCGTTAGAGCTGATTTTGAGAAATTCAAAAAAAAAAAAAAAACTAAAAAATTCTTCAGTAAAGTACTAGTATTCTTTGACCGATTTTGTCCAAACAGACACACAGACAGACAGACCATTTGAGGGGCCCAGGGAACACGTGTATCCATCGAAATCTGGACATCGAATTGTTGACATGATCACAATACTTTCTCTCTATCTTCTTCTGTCCTCGCCTTATTTCCGCGGTGCGGGGTGGGCGATCCTCACTTTCTCCCTCCAACACTATCATTCGTTTTTGCGACTGGAAGGAATAGGACAGACCGGCCCTACGCACGGTCCCGACGCCTGTTGAAAAGAGAAAGGAAGAGACAAATAACTGAACAAGAACTGAAGGACAGTCTATCCCAGCTCGGGCAGCTCGTGGTCTTCATCCACGTACCCACAAATTGTGAGCCCCTGAGCGAAATACTTTCTATATACTACATATATAGCTAAGAGAAAGTAAAATGAGAATGAAAATTGTATAGACAATATGCTTATGAAAGATATAATACTTTGCTTACTTTTTCAGAGATATCATTACAAGACAGGCCCCGGAGGTCCTGGAGGCCCTGGAACTGCTCCTGGATCAGGATACCAGCCTACTCTCTTCCACGTATGTCTGCGTGTCGGAACCCGCGAGTTTATCGGCGAAGGACCAACAGCGCAGGCAGCAAAACACGATGCCGCCGGCAAAGCCGTCGCTCAGCTGAAGCAGTTGCCTCTGCCCGACGAGCAGCCCAAACACCGCCAAATCGGTACCATCAGTACCCATCACTACCACACAAAATCACCTAAAAATTTAAATTCCCCTTTCCCCTTACCTGCCGGCATTTTTCAATCTTTTTTATTGGCTATCACCAAATTGAAATTCCGTAAGTTAGTTATCTCATTTCAGATATTATTTGGCAAAGTAGTTTGATTTTCAAAATGAATTTTTATTTTCAAAGATAACATTTATGAATTTATTTTTGAGTGATGCCGAAGGTTATAATATAATTTTAGAAGTCAGCTACCTTTTCTGAATGGCTTGGGAAAATTTATTATTAAATACAATTTCAAATTAACTTTGCTAGTATGTGTCTGTTTGTCTATAGATAAAAAGGAGAAAGCTCAATATTTTAGTTACGACTAAAACTCAAAAATTTGTTTGTGTGTAACAAAATATATATAAATAAGAATTTGTTTAGCCAATTCTATTATATCTCCACATAATATAACATAGTAATTAACCGACCATATTAATGAACCGACATTTTTCTATAATACCAATACATATACAGGTTGAATCAAAAATTCGACTAACTCCGAAGGAGAATTATTTTGGAAATACTGATTGTTAGATATTCTCCTTGATATTCTGTTTATGTTTAACACTGTTTATTAAAAGAAAAATTTAATTTTATGTGGTCTAGCATTCTTTGACTATCTGCAAGGGAAGCACACCGATGATCCTGAAAGGATCTGATTCGAATGAGGGGAGACAGAGATCACTTGATTCACCACAAAAAAATAACACATGGGTCATAAAGTCCTGAGACTGACAAACAAATAGCTCCACCAATGCCACACCGCTTTTGTTTTTAGTAGTACCAATCCTCAAAAGATATGAGTAAAAATTTCATGACATTCGGTTCAGTCGTTGTCGATATATGGAAGGTTAGGTGAGGCTACATTTGTTTTTGTTTTTCGTGGGTTAATCATTGGGAAAAAATACCTTTAAAGCACAACCATTTGCCGATGGTATGCGGATTCCAAACGCGGTCGAATATAACCATCGAAGACGCGGAACGCCCATGTCATCCAATTAAGGTGGCTACCCTCGAAAACATCCAAAAAACTCTGAAAATTCTATCCCCGATCTTAAAGTGAAGTTTCAAGAGATAGCTGACATCCTAAAGAATTCAAAAGACTCCCTGTTCAAAATTGTACATGCAAAAACTTTTCCAAGTGGGTGCCATGCTTGCTCACAGAGGAACAAAAACAACAACGAATTGGCGATTCGGAGCGCTCTTTGAAGCTGTTTATGTATGGTAAAAAGGATTTTTGGGACTACATTGCGTTATCGGATTGATTGGATGACGAATGAATATGAAATTAATTTTTAAACATTTTGATTATTTCATTTAATCTCTTAATAACATTTAACAAATTTTTATTAATCTTTCACAATCAGAAAACATAGCTGACTTCTCTATACAAATATATACTCGTATTCAACTCCCTCTATAAATAGATTTACTTTTCATCTTTTTATTTAAAAAAAAATTCACGAATAAATACCTTTATATTTTTTTCTATCTCTAATAATTTAATAAATAATTGACAGAATTGCAGAAAATATAAATCAAAATTTCTTGAACGCGGCCTTATTAGATCAGATGACAGTTACTAATTTTATGCTGCCTTCCATCATATGCTCTGTATATAAATATAGAGGTAAAAATTTTAACTAATTTAATGTTTGTAGAAAATTTTATTCATTCAGAGGCAAGAGTGAGTTCAAATAGATATTCTTATTATTAAGTTTACGCCTTAATTGCAATTTCACTAATTCGAAGTAATGTATAAAAATATACACTAATTTGATGTGCTTTTTATCAATGATTAAAAATAAATAATTTAGACTCAAAATACATAAAAATTAATAAATGAAAGTATTTAAATCATCTATAAACTTAGAAACTTACTCTTGATTTTCTTCTTCGAGAGTCCAAAAGATAGCTGGGGTATTTATTTTCTCACGTTTGTTAATTTTTTTTTAGAGTTGCATTTTTGAAAAATTTCCGTTTTTTTAAATTCAATAGTTTCATGATTCAAATTCATTTAAAAAAGTACTGAGGAATTTTCTAATTGAATAGATGATTTATTTGAAGTGTATTTTACACCTTCAAACTCTTGAATCATAAATTCCCAAACTTTTATTCGGCAAGTTTAATCTATTCGTCTGTATGCTTTTTTAATTAGGGGGTCTCAAAATGAGGGTCGTGAATAGTGGTGTTAGTCAAATTCTTTACTTTAAGGGGCTTATGTAGGCTGTTCGCATACTTTTGCCGATAAGATGGCGTTACGGGTCTTAAAAAGTTAGCCAAAAGCCCACTATTATGAAAATTTGCCACAGATGGCAGGATGGTAGGGCTATATTTAATCTCATGTATTTGTTTTTCTTTGATCTTTTAATATAAAAATATTATTATATATCATTTATAACAGCATAAAAATATATAAATATAGGTTTCTAAGTGATCTGATAATGTCGGCTATTAGTCTAGCCTGCCATCTTTTGCAGGAGTGCTGAACTATTCCGCCGTTAATTTTTAAATAAATACGAAAATTATAGGTTGGATATTAATGATTTTTACATTTTTAGATTAAAAAAGACAACACGTTTTTTGCATTGTTTATAAATATAAAAAAAATATTTTTGAATTAATCATAATTAAAAAAAAAAGCATTCTATTAAAATGCTCACGAATTAAAAAAAAAAAAAAACTGAAGTAAACGAAACTAAGTATGCTGGGTCAACAGTATTAAGGTTATGGAGAAAGAAAAACCAGCGACTGCTTTCCACGTTAAAATAATTTATTCGCAGATATTTCGGTAAGCTTAACGCAAACCATCCTCAGTGCTTTAAATTATATGATTGTGGAGCGTTTAACAAACTCATAAAATGCTTGAGAAGCCATTCTATACATGGAGGGGACAAAATCGCATGAAGCAAGTCACTGAGAGAAAAACAGCATCTACAGTATATACATAAGACACAATCGAATTTTTTGTATGCTTTACGATAATTTCTCACAGTGACCCACCAGGCGCGTGTACTTTCTAATACTGTTAGAAAGTACACGCGCCTGGTGGGTCACTGTGAGAAATTATCGTAAAGCATACAAAAAATTCGATTGTGTCTTATGTATATTAGGGGTATGACTTTTTTACAACCTCGGATCCCTGTATCATAACATGATGAACTTTTACTAAATATTGAATAAAATCTTACTTTCAAGGTGATTTGATAAAAAAACGTCACGCACAAAATGATTTGAAAATTTTATATATCAGATTTTTTGCCAATTTTTTGCCAATTTTTTGAAGTCACTCTAAATAGATACAAAATTGAACACAAGCTTTAGACTCACTTATATAGGGTCATTAAAGACACAAGGAAGTCAAATATTCTAAATAAGGTCATTGTTGAGGGTGAATCTCAGTGGGGGTTGTCCTTGTTAAGGGAGGAGTCTTAGTAGACTTCTTCCATATCTTTGATTGCACCGCACGCTCACAACATTAGTTGTTTCGGGCAATGTTGATTGGAAATCATCTATTTTCCATTGGGTTTTCAAGAAATTTAACCCTGCTAATTCAGAGCTGCAGATAGTTCATCAAAATCTTGAACGCGAAACCATTGGCTACTGATTTAATGATCAGCCCCTTAGTAAGAAATGAATGGACAAATTTTGCCCAATCTTTTGCGGATTTCAGGCATCATAATAAACTCAAGAAGGGCTAGAATGGCTCAAGAGGTCCAGCGTGCATTGCTGATATTTGAAAATTGTTGAAATTTCACGAAAAAGCTTTCATTACTCTCAGCGAAGTGACCGAACACACGAGTGAGGTGGTTGAGAAACTTCATGTCGTCTCTTCAGCCGCCTATTTCCTTAATTTTAGTTTTAATGTTGCTGAAGGCTCCTTTCTATTTATTATAATTGCTAATAAAATCCTGCACAAAGATGTTTGGTGATTTAGTCAATCCATGAAGCTCATCGCCCATGATAACACGTAAAAGAGATCCAGCACATCGAGCTGGCAACTAATAAACTTGGGTTTGGGGTACCTTTCTCTTCGAACATTTGCTGCAACCGATCTTTTATTTAAAATAATAAAAAAATACTAAAATTTGCTTTTATAAATAGAATTTATATAATTTATCATTAAATCTTTATTAGAAAAATAAAATATATAACTATGATTTTGGCTTACCCCTTCCCAGCGGGTCCCTTACCCCCCCTCCTCCCACCTGAATTTTATAGAGTATTCTGGAAGTTAAATTAAGTAAATTAAGCTAATTAAAACTCAACTACCCGCTTTTAACACCTCCCTTATATACCGGCTTATACAAGACTGCGACCACTCAACCTAAAATTTCAAAGTGGTTTGTGCGTGACCTTTTTTTAATAGTTTCATGGAATAAACGTCATTTTAGTCATTAATAGGCAAAAGTTCATTGAGTAGTGATACAGGAAATCTTAAACAAAAAAAAGTCGAAAAGTCATACCCCTAATGTATATACTGTAGATGCTGTTTTTCTCTCAGTGACTTGCTTCATGCGATTTTGTCCCCTCCATGTATAGAATGGCTTCTCAAGCATTTTATGAGTTTGTTAAACGCTCCACAATCATATAATTTAAAGCACTGAGGATGGTTTGCGTTAAGCTTACCGAAATATCTGCGAATAAATTATTTTAACGTGGAAAGCGTCGCTGGTTTTTCTTTCTCCAAACCTTAAAAAAAAAACTGTATAAAAAATCCTTTGAAATGCCTCAGTAGTTTTGGACTAAAGTTTCAATGGGCCCTCTTGAAATCCCTTAAAAAGATTCGTTAATTTTGACTCTTTCTCTTTAATTTTAGTGCTTTTGCCTCTTTTTTCTTTTAATCAACTTCTAATTCGATTGATCTTTTCGAGAAATTTTTCAAAATTTTTTCAACAATACTGTCTATATCAAAAAAAAAAATTTTCTCGAGTGAATAATTTTAAAAACCTGGCAATATTTGGAACGTTCTTTTTTTTAGAACGAGCTAGTTCTTCATTCCTTTCAACTAGTTCAGTCCTGAACGACCCATCACTAGTGAACAGAGATGAAACTAATGCACGCAAAAATCATATGAGAGGTGAGGGGCCAGAACGGTCAGCACATATATTTTTAGTAAAATAAAATTGAATATTAAATATCATCAAACAGTATAGTACAGGCTTATTTTTAAAATTAAATTTCGATTTTTAAATTAAATTTCGATTCTAATTAAAATAAACAAGATTTTCTTAAAGGAGCCCCAAAAACCTCCCCCGGTCTTAAGGGCATTTTTGGAAACTCTTATATTAAATTTCAGAAATAAAAATTTAACATTTAGGAAATATTTATAAATATACTAGAATACAATTGTCAAAAATAAAATTTCAAGATCTATTGACCGGAAATAAATTTTAGAACCATTAAGAGGAAATTTTTTGGCTAACTCCCATATTTGGAAAAACTTATAAAAAAAAGTCTTTGAAGTTTTAAAATACATAAAACAAATTACTTTTGTTTATTTCTCTTAATGAATATATGTAGAGCCTCACTCAATTATCCTAATAATTTATATTGACTTATTACATGCTCTTTTTTAGATGAAAACGAAACTATGGATCCGACAATAGATCCGAATATGGACCTCAAGAGTCCCATTTCGTTGGTACACGAAATCGCACTTAAACGATCATTTAATGTAACATTTGATGTTGTGAGTGAAAAAGGCCCTCCCCATATGCGCACTTTTGTAACAAAATGTTGTGTCGGAGACAAGGTATTTACTATTTATATTTTATATATATTAATAAAAAAACATTTATTAATTTAAAATATTTTTTTAAGGTGACTACTGGTGAGGGCAATGGTAAAAAAATTTCTAAAAAAAGAGCTGCTGAAAAGATGCTTGAGGAATTAAGAAATCTTCCCCCGGCTTCTCCAACTTTAGTTGCTTCACGAATCAAAAGGAAAACAAATCCAAGCAAAAAGAAATCACGTAATTTAATAAAAGTCTACCATCAGGTTTGTGTGTTTTTTTTTTATAAAAATCTTTTTAAACAATTGCTTTAACTCCCATATATAATTATTTTAGGAACAGAAAAATGAACCCGATTTTGGGAATATCCCAGGAGCTGTAACCGGAGCTCAAAACAATGGCGGCCAAAATAGCGCGCATGAAGAAATTAATCCTATTTCTCGACTCATTCAGATACAACAGGCTAAAAAAGAGAAAGAGCCAATTTATACTTTGGTAGAAGAACGAGGGGTGCCAAGACGAAGAGAATTTGTTATGGAGGTAAAAAAAAATATAATTATTTTTCAAAGGCTAAAACTTTATATATGGCAGCCTAAATAATATAAATTCAGTATTATTTAATTTTAATTTAAAAAAATTTGGTATTCTACGTATTCCTTGAAATTTGGGAAAAATTTGATGTTCGAATTTTTTGAATCTTAATTTGGGGCAGAGAGAGAAAGCTTGGATCTATAACATTTAAAAATGGTCCAGATTTTGTCATTTGGTTTAGAAAAACTGCCGTACAAAAGTTTAAGACCACTTATGGAAAGTTCACACATCTACAAAAACGTCAAATAAAATAAAATATAATTAACTTCACATTGCCCATCGATTTAGTTTATAAAGTAATTATAAAATTTGTACTTTCTTGAGAATTCTTAAAATATCAATGGATGAAATTTTCAAAAAAAATTTGAAACATCCAAAAACTATTGTACGATACCTTCAAACTGACACTCACAAAGATCGTATACGCTCAGGAAAACCAAGAACCACGACAGCTGCGAAGATGAATTCATTGTTGTCACCAGCAAACGAAATAGACGTCTTACGCAATATACGCAGAATTAAATAAAACTCGCTCTAAACCTCTTTCAGTTACAACAGTGAAAAGGAGTTTGATGGATGCTAATTTATTTGCTTCCATAACTGTAAGAAATCCACTGTTGCGTCATCAAAACAAAAAGAAACTTGCAATCATTAGTAAAATAATTTGATTTTCGGTTTATCTGTGGTTTATTTGAAAAAATTACAACGTTTCGGCCACTCATTTGAAATATTTGGCTTAAAAAGAAGAATTTATGTTCGGCGTAACACAAGATGTCACCAAGCTGTATTGTTCCAACTATTTAATATAGGGATGACTCTATTATGGTTTGGGGTTATTCCTGGAGTAGAAGATTAAGTACGAATTGATGGAATTTTGAAAAAATAAGAGAAAAACTATTCTAGAAGAAAATGCAATTCCTTCGGAGCTACGTTTAATCGGCACTGGATTTATTATGTATTGAATAACACGACAATGATCCTAAACATAATTCTTAACGAGTCGAGAATATTTAAAAGAAAAACGAAGGTGTTTTTTTTAAAAACATGATGATATGGCCACCCGATCTCAATCCGATGGAACCCTTGTGGGAAGAGTTGGAAAGGTGCGTAACAAATGTCCTACTTCAAAAGAAGGTGGGATATTGTAATAAATAATTGGGAGAATATCAGACAAGGCGGAAGACATTGTTCACGAATGTCAAGACTTCTAAAAAAAAAGTCATCAAGAAGCGTGGGGGATTTTATGACGAAAAATCTTTTTGGGGGTTTTTTTTTTAAAGAATTTAATATTAAAATTAAAATTTCCCCAGGCAGTCGGATGATTTTATTTAAGAATGCCTGGACCCCAATTGATATATTTACAAATAACAGGTATCGTTTAAAGTCTTACAATTGTTAAATGGCCTAAGTTTCCGAAAAGACTGTGTGTATTTGTGTGTGAATGGGATGTTTAAAAAATAAACTAAACAATGAATATATGTATTTTTTTTTTAATTTTCAATGTTTGTATTATAGGAAAATATAAAAAAATATATTTTTCCATTTTTAATTTTTGTGTTTTTCCCATTTTTACTTTCTCTTACCTATGTATATATGTAATATATATATAGAGAGAAAGTATTGGATTCATGTCAAAAATTCGATGTCGAGATTTTGATGGATCTTCACGTTTTGAGGTCCCCTGAATCCAAAAAGTGGTTTTCGCGACATGGTCTGTCTGTGTGTGTGTGTGTGGGTGGGTGGGTGGGTGTGTGTGTGTTCAATTTTAAGCATGAAGGAATTGAGTTACGAGGTTGAAATTTTATATTTAAGTTAAACACCCCCGGGACCGGAAAAATAAGCTTTTAATCAAAATCGGCCAAAGATTACTAGTACTTTACTGATGTACTTTTTCAGTTTTTTTCGATTTTCTCAAAATTTGCTCCAACGATTTTTTTTTAAATTCAAAAAATCAATTATTTTTTAGATGCTCTTTAAAATGTATATTCTCATTTTGCGATTGAAATCTTCTGAAGACCACTTTACTCTTGTATTTCATAGGGAAGATAGGAGAAATGGTTGCCATGGTAACAAAATATAAATATTTTCCCATACTTATAAATTTTACATCTGAATTCAAATGTTCCGTACTGTCGGGAACTAAATACATGTCGACACAAAAAATCTGGTGTGACAGCACAGTACACAACTTTCGATTACCGAAGGTAAGAGAAGTTGTGTGCTGTGCGCCAGTCACACCAGATTTTTTTCTAAATTGAGACAGTGGTTTTAAACTTTTGAAACGGCAGTGTATGTATCCAAAGCATAGTTTCGCCAACCTTTAGGTATTTCTCCCTTCCCTAAAAAAAAAATATAATTTTAATAATATCTAGATGGTGATTTTCAAACAATGCTCTTTAGACTGATGAACACTGGCCAATATATCCTAGTAAAGTTCTTTGACGTCCCTTCTGCAGTTAACAATATTTCCATGGACCCTTGACCTATGGCTCAGAGGTAGAGCATTGGCTTCTGATACCAAAGATCAAGGGTTCGCATGCCGTCCCAGGTGACAATTGAATTGGATACCAATCAATTGAAATAAATAGGTACGGGGTCTAAATGACCTCCGATGCTGAAAAGACCTTAAATCGAATAAAAAAAATATTTCCATGAGAATACAAATACTCGACTTCCCCTTCTCTCTCAAAGAAAATATTTATAAACAAGACGAACTATATTCTGCAGAGTTGGCCAGGCGTGTGAACAAATTATTTAGATACCTTAATATATTTAGGTACCTTAAAATTTGCCGTCTTCTTTTTTCCAACACATTTTATTTAGTATTTAGTTGAAGTATTTAATTGAATTATTTTACATTTTTAGGTAAAAGTTGGACAACACGCTTGTACAGGTTGCGGGCCCAATAAAAAACTTGCAAAACGAGCTGCTGCAGAGGCTCTCCTGGCACATCTTGGATATTCACGGCCATCACCAACAGGTCCGACATGTCCTCCACTCCCTGGGAAACCTGCTATCAAAGTACCTTCAGATCATTCAACTTCTACAATGAATAATGCAGTGGAGAAAGCACGCAAAGTCATGTTCCTGGATGAAACAACAGAAAAATCTGTCTCCTCATCGGCCGGTGGGGGAGTTGGTTCAAGTGGAGCTGGAGCTGGAGGAGGCAGCGGTGGAGGACCTGGTGGAGGCGGGGATATTTCTTCGGTAGCTGCAGTGGCAGTAACCCCTTCAGCAGGCGGTCCCAGCGGCCGCCAACTCGTTCCTGGCTTGTTGCTCATGGCTGACAGCACCCAGGTAAATATTCCTATTTTACTTTCTCTTACCTCTATATATGTTAATATATAGAGAGATAAAGTATTGGATTCATTTCAAAAATTCGTTGTCGAGATTTTGATGGATATACTCGTTTTGAGGTCCCCTGAATTCAAAAAAGTGGTTTTCGCAACATGGTCCGTCTGTGTGTCTGTCTGTCTGTGTTCAATAGTGTCACAAAATAAAAGGATTTTGTGAAGGCTTTTAGAAGATTCATATTTCATTTTTTAATGCCTTTCATTGTACTGTGAAGGTCAATATTAAGTCCCCCTCACTTGTGATTATTTCATTGTTTTTATAAAAGAAAATGAAAATCTTTATTAAAAATTTTTCTAGGTTTGAACCATGAAAGTTCCCATTAAAAAATATATAATATTTTTTTTAAAAACAATGAAATAATCACAAGTAGAAAACGCATGGGTGGGACTTAATATTGTTCCTCACTGTACGTAATTGTTTTTTTAATATTTAACAAAAATATGCTTGGGACATAAATGTATGGGCCAGTTTTCAATTAGTAGAGAAATGCCCATATATATATATATATATATATATAAAAAAAAAAAAATATTTTTTTGGGGGGGAGGGGGGGGGGGGGGGGGGTTTTGCCTGGGGCGTCGCGTTTCTTGGGGGAGATTTAAAAAAGAAAGGAAAGAGGGAGGGGGAGGGGGGGGGGGTTGGGGGGGGCGGCGCCCCCCTTCCCCGGCCGGAGGTTTGGGGGGGGGAGGAGGGGGGGGGGGGGGTCTCCGAGAAGAGGGGGAGGGGGGGGGGGTTTAAATTTTTTTTTGTTTAGGGTGACCAACGGGCCCCCAACCCCCCTCCCCCCAAAGGGGGGGGGGGGGGGGGGGGTGGGGGGGGGCCCCAGAGGGGGGGGTTTGTCTCTGAGGAAAGGACAGTGGTATATATATATATATGTGCCCCATATATCTGCCTGCATTTGCTTCTAATTTTCATTCCTGATATAAATTACTCCAGCCATAAAATACCCTTATACTATGTAAACCAGAGGTTCCCAACTCAATTTAATCCACGGACCACTTTTACACTTAATAAGATTTAACGTTTAATGAACGTTGGCTCTCGTTGAAACATCTTGTAAATTAAATATATATACAAATTAAATACTATGTTATTTATTTCAAATGATTTCTTAATTAAAAATTATAACTTAATACGTATTTTGAAATTACTTGTCATCTTCAGAATAAACCCACTTCTGATGATAACAAGTAATTGTCGAAATACGTATCAAGTGTTAATTTTTAAAGTTATGGGAATAGTTAAACATAGTGTTTAATTTGTATATTTAATATTTTTTTACACTACAATTTTTTGAAAAAATTATTACCGCAGGACTTATGGTTGCTCATAGATTTCAAATCCGCCAAATTGCATTTTTTTGATAAAAAAAAAAATTGTTCTCTACCACAAAAAGTTTTTCTTCAATATCTCCTCAACCAATTGAGCTCAATTGAGCTATCGCAACGATTATGGACTCAAAATTTACAGGACATTTTGCTCTTTTGGATTACATCATACTACTCAATAAAATTATCATAGGGTGATGGAAAAAATGGTCAAGTCGCAAATAAAGAAATGGACGAAAATAATTTTTACTTTCTCTAACATACATTTCATTGTTATCAGGTCTCAGGCTACGCGACTACGTCCCCGAAGAGCTCGGGCGTGAACTTACAAACAACAGCTACGATTGCCAAGGAACTTTTGAAAGCGGGCAACTCGCCGACAGCGGAGGCATTGACAAAGGGCACTCCGGGTGGACCTGGGATCCCTGGAGGTCCAGGAGGACCCGGGGGTCCTGGTGGTCCTGGAGGTATGCCACCCGTCGTGAGCTCGTTGGCGGCACTCGGGCTCGCTTCGCCAGCCTCCGCCGCCGCCACGCCCGGTCCTATCATCAAACCCAAAGAGCAGCTTCTTTATTTGGCACAGCTACTTGGCTTCCAGGTGCAATTCACCGACTTCCCCAAAGTGAGTCCTTGCTAACAATCTCTCTCACTTTTTCTTACATTCTCTTTTTATAAGAAATTCCTAGAAAAGAGTTTAAGGAGACATTAACAGCTTCATAAACAAACCTTATATTATCCATGCAAAGAGTATACCCGGTATATTTTTTTTAACACTGCATGGTCGTAATGTCATTCCCATTTCTATATTCATTTCTTTTAATCGTTCCTTTTTAATTTGTGATTTATATTTCGTCTTTTCTCTTTTGTCAAAATATTTTAGTAATCCGCTTTTAAAATGGTGAGTTGACAAATTTATATTTATAAACATTCATCTATAATAAAATTTTGATAAGAAAAAATTCTAAAATAATAACCTTATTAAGGTTATTTTTGGAAATAGGCAAGCATTCATTCATAGCTAAACCCAAAATAAGATCAATCTAATTGTGAATTATAAATTAACATCTCCTATAAATTCTTTATTTACAGTACTGTATATTGAGAAATTTATCTATTACTGACGAACAAATTAAATAGTGAATATTTTGATTTGTCAGGAGGAATAAAACCAGCGTTGTCGAACACCTTTACACTTTTATTTTAAGCAGACGTTTCGGTAACCATAACGGTTGCCATCTTCAGTGCCAACGTCTGCTTAAAATAAAAGTGTATAGGTGTTCGACAACGCTGGTTTTATTCCTCCTGACTCCAATCTCACATACCCAGCATACAATTTAATTTATATTTTGATTTGTGTTGGTCTAATTAAATGTATAGACCAGTGATGGCAAACCTATGACCCGTGGGTCAGACACTGATCCACGCTAGCATTTTAACTAACCCACGATTGCAACTCACAGAAACCCACCTAAAAATGTTGCTCGTGAAAGAGGAAAGAGGCGCACTAAAAATTTTTAATTCGTCAAGCCACGAATATTTTTACCTGTTAAACCAATTGAATTTCAAAGATGTTTAGTTTTAAAAATACTGAGTTTTCAAACTTGCAAATGGGCATTAGTGACCCAGGAGCTAGTTCTAAAAAAAATATGGACAAAATTTGACCCACGTCTCAAAAAGGTCCATCCCTGGTATAGACTGACTTCTAACTCATATCATTCTAAATCATATAATTATATATATATATTATATATTCTCTAAAGTCAGATAAATTCTAATAAATTATTAGTTTTCAATTAAACTTATTATTAATAACTATATCACCTACTTTGATCATTGAGTATATATACAAAATGTGACCGTCCACATGAAAAGGTATCAAATCTTCACCGGGATCAAAATTGAGTTCTTATGCTGTCTGAACAGAACACATCCTGCTGAGCAAGCCGGTATTTTTAGAATTTTTTTATCATTTTTGTTTGGAAGATAGGAATTTTTAAAATTTTGTTTATGAAAAACCTAGTTTTGAGAAAAATGAGTTTAATTTTGTTTGGTCCCTTTTCTCTTATCTCACCTTTGTCTTGTTTTTTCAATCTTTTTATATAAAATACATCGATGAATCGAATATTTCATCATATAAGATGAAGAACTAGAGAATCGGAATCAGTAATTTAAAAAAAATCGATTCTTTTGAACGTTTTTAGTAAATCGTCTCTCCTGAAAATTTAGCCCAGTGAAGAGTTTGTACCTTTTCGTGTAAGAAAGGCTGTAACTTTTTTAGTTTTTGAGATACGAGTATCATATTGGTTTTGGTCTTAAAATGTTCAGGAAATTATCATCTACAATAAAATATCAAAAACTCAATTTGTGAAATTTCCGATGTCGTTTATTTGATATTTTATGAGTATTAAACATTTTTCTTTTTTTTTTTTTTTTAGGGGAACCACAGCGAATACCTGTCATTGGTGTCGCTGTCAACGGACCCGCCACATGTGTGTCATGGTGCTGGCAGTACAACGGAAGCGTCACACGACCAGGCGGCCCTAACAGCGTTGCGCGCACTTGCAGAAATAGGTTTAGATGCGGTTGCGCCTCCTACAGGCGCACCTCCTCAGGCTAATGGGCAGCAGGAACCCGTTGGGGCCGTTGCAGATCCGTAAGTTGCATTTCGCTCTTTTTCTTAAGAAGCCAAACCTTTTAGGGACTTGCAACTACGAACTAAATTAGTTAGTAATAAGTCAAGTAAAGGATCAGCACAGCCCTTCTCTTAGCTTAAAAGAATGGAAGGAGGTAGCAGCCAGGAAGGAGCGTCTCCAAAACAATGAAACTCCCAGATATTCGCGACGTTTCGGTCCAAATTTATTTGACCATCATCAGGCAATCAGGAGTTGTCATATGTAAATTTGTAACAGGAATGAAAGTTAGAAGAAAAATGCAGCCAGAATTTTTTCTTTAAATATATATTTATAAATATATTTATTCATATGTTGCTTCGGACTAGTTAATGACATTAAAATTTTGCTCATCTGCAATCGAAGGCTTAGATATGTGAGGAGTAATGCCCTTCTCTTAGTTCAAGAGCTGTCGATAAAAATTTCGGCACGAAAATAAAGCAATTTTGGCGAGAATAAAGAAAATGTTAATGTGTCGTTTTCTATGATAAATGACTTTTTCGGATTCCTTTCTTTTACCTTTCTCTTTATTAACTGAAAAAAGAGCGCGGAAAGCCAATTTGGACCAAATATCTCTAAAAATTACGAAAATTTTGAAGAAATATGAAGACGAATTAATTTAAACTTTAAAAAAGGTGTTTTAACTTACTTTTTAGAGTTTTTTTTCGTGATATATTTAGTTATTTATTTTTGGTTGTGATTACTAGAATATTAAAAAAAATAGTAGAAATATTCTTAAAAAATGTTTGTTCATTTATTTAAGAATATTGAAGCTCATTTTATGTTAGTTAAAAAAGATAAATCAATCAACAAAGAATAAAAAAATGCACGAAAATCAATCTGAAATAAATCAAAATGAGCCGCCCTCGGGACTTGGTGTAGGGGTTAGAGTGCTAACCTCGTATTTTATTTTTTTTTTTGGAATGGGTGCATAAGGTCCGAAGACCTATAATGACCAATAGTCACATGCAGCCAGGAAGAAAATAAAAACAAAAGGAGAAGCATAAAGGGGAAACTCAACTGCGGGAACTGAGAAGATGCCTGTTGAGGTTAGACTTGAAAGTCTGAAGATTGTAGGTTTTGGGGAAGATAGACGCAGGGAGCTTGTTCCAATCACGGGAGGTCATGGGGACAAAGGAAGAATGAAATTGATTTGTTCTGTTAGTCGTGATCTGAACAGCATAGGGATGCTGGGAAGATGCCTCTCTTGTGTTCCGTGAATATGTTGCATTGGGTGGGATAATTGATTTTAATTCGGCAGAGCATTGACCATGGTAATACCTGTAGAAGAGAGATAGTGCAGATACTATTCTTCTATGATCTATACCAAAAGTCGCGGTTTCGGACCCCAGGCTATCCGATGATTTTATTTAAGCCATTTGGATACCAAATAGCTTAAATAAGAATGGCTGCCAAACTTTATTTATTATCGTCATATATTCAATTTATTTAATACACTACTTTTCTTTAATATCAACTAAAATGCCTTGGCATAGCCACAGGATGTTAATTTTGAAACTAATTTTATTTATTTTTTTTATTTCAGTAGTGCGTACACGCAATAAAATTCCTATATAAGTCAACGACCTGCGAGTTGAACCTGGTGAGCAGAGGGAAAAAATATTTATGGGATGGTTGGAGGAGGAAAAAAAATTCGCTACACATAGGCGCCGACTTCGAAGAATTGGGGATTATTGGTACTAATTGAATCACATTTCGGATAATTATTAATAAAATAATATTAATAATAATCATATAATAATAAAATATAATATATTATTCTACTACTTAAATACTACTTAATGTTTAAAATTTGATAAAATTTACTATTTAAATCTAATTTATGTAAAGTCGGCGTCTATGTTACACACAGAAACACTCACACCTCACACACATATTTACACATATATTACATAAATATATATTATATATATTCACTGTTTATTTTTAAGAGAAGAAAGAACTCTCTAAAAGCCCTTCAGTCCTTGGCGTTTTTTGACCAAACTTATGTTTAATTTTAAAATGTTATTTTAATGGTTCAAATAATAATTTAAAAATGGACCATTTTGTAGATCTTACTGATCGACTATTTTTTATTTTTTATTTTTTATTATTTATTTTATTTTATATTATTTTATTGTAATATTTTAATTTTTGTGGTTTGGTACAAGTCACTCCAGGGCCGGTTGGGCTCTCATCTTCATCAAGGGACTTTATGTGTTAAAGCAATAGTAAAAAAACATTTAACGCATTTATGTCTCCCTTCAAATTAAACGATTAATATGTTTCGAAAACGATTATAATATTAATTATTAAAATTATTAAAATAATAATAATCTTAAAAAGAAACAAAAAAAATGGAAAATATTCGATTAAAAAACAGTAAAAAAAATAAAAAAAAAAACAAAAAAAAAATTAAAATGAAACAATATATTATATATAAATCGGTCGAACGTGTTGGATTGATTTCATTTGTTGTTAGTCGTGTCTTGCTGCATGCACCTGATCGAGTATCGTCAGGTGTTTGCGGCGACGACAACACGCCGAGTGGTGCTCGACAACGACCTCCTTTTACCCTCTTTTTCCCCCCTCTAATACTTAATCAAAGTTGAGAACCACTCAAAAAAAAGAATTCTTTTCTTAGAATAAGATTTTTTTAAGAAAATATTTCCCAGACATAATCTCATAAAAAAGTAAAATACATAAATAATACTTAAAGAAAAAAAAAAATCATAAAAAAATACAAAAAAAAAATTTCATTTTTTAAATGTTTCAAATATTACATAATCTTTGTGTATCCTGTCTTTATATATATATACATATATATACATATATATAAATCTATCTATATATATATATAATATACGAACTATCACTTGTATTCCAGACCCGTCCAGAAATTGTTATAGTACTCTGGCCGGGTCTGGATTAAAGCTTCAACTGATGATATAAATGTCTCCGAAACGCTTCTTCTCTTAGCTCCGAACTTATTTACTCCTATCTAAATGCAATTAATTATTCTTAACTGGAATGGTAAGGGAGTGGATTCCATTTTAAATTAAATCGAAATTTGAAAATGTTGTTATAATAAAATAATGCTCTCCTTTTGGTTTTGTGATTGCGATTGCAATTTTGAGTGGCGCTCTCTTGCCTTCCAGACCACGGACACAACACCCACACTCTGTTCCTAGTTTTTACGTTTTCTTCATCGTTTGAAGCCATCCAACCAATAGCTCTGGGGAACATTTTCCTTCGGCGTTGGCGGCGCAGGGCGGCGCTCCATTCGAGACGTTTGTTGATGCTACCGATTATTAAAATTTTTATAAAGGAGGGGGGGAACGGATGGTGGTCCCCCCCTCCTGAAGAAAGGTCCCCTGGCGCCGTCACGGGGGCGGACGGCGTGCGGCGGGCCGCATCTCTTTAGGCGCTTTTTGAGTGTAGCATCAGCAAACGCCGACATCTGACCTGTGACTTTAAATAACACCTTATTAGTATGTTAGCTATTTAAATATCATTCGGTAATTAATATTTCTAGCCACAGTTGATATGGGCTCTTTCAAAGGGCGCTTTTGCGCGCGGCAGTGCCCTTCAGGGTCTCTTATAAATGTCTAATGTCTTGTGTTGCTGCCGCCATTTTGTTTGTAGTCGCAGCGCCTTTTAAGAATTTTAGGAAAAATAATGACTGAAATCAATAAATCAACAAAGAAAATCGACTCCTTTTCATTTGGTACCACCTTCTTCTTTAAATCAATTCTTCCCTTTCCTTCGGTAATTAGAATTTATTCATTTTGAGTTGCTTTATATTTAGTATTAAGCAAAACAAAATCTTTTTAGTCTAGATAGAATTGGAGGAAGGTTAATTAATCAGGATAATGGAAGGTATCAAGATAAAAATGCAAATTTTATTCATTAGAATTTATTGATATTGAAAATTTGTACTTTTGGTGTCTTTTATCTGAATACCTACCATCATCGTGATTACAATAATTTATAATATATAGACGTTTAAACGTATGCAATGTAACATCTCTTTGTATAATTTTTATTAAATAATACAGTCGAGTGATAGAAAAATTTATTGTAAAACTCGTTATAAAAAAATAAGGAGGAAAATGAAATAGTCTTTAAAATGTTAATGATATTTTACTTTCTATAAAATTACTCCCATATAGATAGTCTTTTTAACACTTTTTCCAACATCTGCAATTTTATGCTGTTCTATAACAAACACTTAATAGAAATCAAATATATTTGTTAGATTTTTATAGGGCCTCTCCTTTCTTTCCAACTAAATTTTAATCCTCTTCTACACTTGAAGATTTTAAACCTAATCTCCTCTTTAATAACTTTGGTCCTTTTAATGGTTGTTATATCCCCTTCATAAGTCTCCAATTCCATGTCCCTGATTTGTTTGTTTTCCTTGGATATTTTATAAACAATATTTTAGATTTTATCCTATTTTTTCTTCAAGCCTTGTTGATTAAAAGTAAATATGATAAAGTTGGAAGGGTTGAAATCTACTCTGAGAGCAGCTTAGTAGTGAATTATTTGGCGACATTTGACTCTCAAAAGAACCAAAGTATGTTTTTTAATTTTCTCAAATAAAAATCCTCCCTCCTCTCTCACTAAGAAAAAAGGACCTTAATGACGGCCCAACAAAGTGTTTAAATTACCCAAGGGCGAATCAAACAGAATCAGATTATTTTGGTCTATTTAGAAAGTGAAGTTATGTGTCATCCAATTTTACTTCGATAATTTAACTTCTATTAAAAAAAATAAGTATTAGGACAAAAATTTAAATGTTTCTACTTTTTTATAATTTTTGCAATCATATAAAACTAGATTAAAAGTATTTTTAATAGTTATTTATAAAATAAACTAATCATATTTTATATTTTAGGTACCGGTACGAAACTTGAAAAATTGCCAACCTGTACAAAGAGCACCTTTAACATCTACTCCTGGACCGAGTCGTACATCCAAATCCTTTTACAGACCAAATGTAAATTTTTTTCATTACATTTTTTTGGCCATCCTATGCTCCTTGAGAAAACTATGAAATTTAATTCCAAAGAAATCTTTGAATTGAACAAGAAAGGTTTATACTAGGAAAATGCAGGTGCGTACCGAGACGATTAGGGACCTGGGGCGTCTCTAGAAAAGGGGGCTTATACATGGGCGTAACTAGAGAATTTGGCTGGGGAGGGGCGCCATGGGACCAGCTATTCCCGGGGGGCCTGGAAAGGGCCATATTTTCTCAATTTTTCTTGGGGCTGGGAGCTTTCTGGGGGGGGGGGGGGTGGCACCCCCTAGTTACGCCCATGGGCCTATATACATTTTGTACCAGAGATGTATATTGAATTTTTTCGAGGGGGGGGGCTCATTTTTAAATATTCCCCTCCATACACAAAAACATTTTTAAAATTCCGTATATCTCTTAACCCCTAGGGCCCCGGGCCCTCTCAAAGGCAAATTTTTAATAAATTTTTTTATCTAAATTTTTCCATTTTTGCCCTAGTCCTGAGGGCCCGGGGCCTCACGAAGACAAATTTTCAATAAATTTTTTTTTAAATCTAAATTTTTCCGTTTTTGCCTGATCTTTATTAAATTTTACATATGAATTCTAATACCTCCCTGATTCTAATGTACCATGCTATCCAGAACTAAATATATGCATAACTTTCATTTATCGAAGCTAACAAAAATTTGTGTACTGTGTAACATCACACCAGATTTAAAAAAATGCCTCCATTCTAGGCGCCCACTCCTCTACTGCCTTCATTCTACGCGCCATCTCCCCCTACTCCTTTTTGAATTCCCCCCCATTTTTAAAGGAGAAAGGGAAGCCATCTTTGTCTCAGTTGGCTGTTGACGCGCCATGCATTCACTACATATTCGCGTTTTTTAGTAAAAGTTTTTTTTTTTATGTTGTGATTATTAGTGCTCATCAGTGTTTTAATTAGTGATCTTGGATAATGGATTATTAATTTTAATGGTCGACATCTTTCTTCGTCTTAGTCTCACACTGCGGGGTCGTCTCAGAATTATTATTAATGGTATTTATATTTAATTCAATTATTCTCTCTCTCTATTCTCTTGTAAAATTGTGTATCCTAGTCCATATAAATTTGTATTTGATAAAAATCCTATTTCTTATTTTTACTTTATCTTATTTTATTATATAAATGGCTTAAATCATTTTAACAATTCGTTATTAATTAGATTTCTAACAATTTCCATTTTACTTGGAACCAAGGTATTCTTGGAACTTGAATGTCACGTACATAAGAGAATCAAATCATACAACAAGCTTGTTCTTAGTTAGTTCGAACTCTCGCCGCTTGGTGCGCTTCCCTCTTAAAATGAATTTGCTTTATATTTTGAAAGGTATATTTTAATTTTTTTTGTTTTTTGTTAGGCGGTTATAATTGGATAAAATTAATAGGTGATGTTTAGAAATCTAATTTTCCTACTATTTTTCTACACCAAATATTTTCATATCAATCCATCCCAGTGAGGATATTGTCATGGTTAAACAGAGGCGTACCGAGACAGTTGGGAGCCTGGGTGTCACTAGAAGAGGGCGCATATATACATATACATATATACATTTTATATCAGAGGTGTATATTGAATTTTTCGGGGGTGGGGGGCGAACTCATTTTTAAATATCCCTCTCCTCCATACCAAAAATATTTTTAAAATACGTCTATCCCTGAACCCCGAGGGCCTGAAAGACAAATTTTCAATAATTTTTTTTTATCTCAATTTTTTATTTTTTGCCGAGCCCTGAGGGCTCAGAGTCTCTCAAAGACAAATATTTGGAGGCCTATGCCGGCTCGGGACCTGGGGCGCCCCCCCCCTTCTCGGTACGGCTCTGGGAAAATGCATGTCTTTTCCCATTTAACTAAGAGATGGTTCCAGCAAAAAGTACAGACCGTATTTTCAAGTTTCATCCGCCAAAAACTAGCCGTCTTTGATTTTTCGTTCAGTGATCATGACGAATTTTGTGCCTGAAAACTGTATATGAAATATATTTAGAGAGAAAGTATTGCGATCATGTCAAAAATTCGATGTCGAGATTTTGAGGGATAAACTTGTTTTGAGGCCCCCTGAGTCCAAAAAAGTGGATCCCGCAAATTGGTCTGTGTGTGTGTGGGGGGGGGAGGGGGTGTGGACATTTTTGACCATGAAGGAAATGAGCTAGGAGGATGAAATTTTATATTTAAGTTAGGCACCCTCCGAACTCGTCTAAATAAGCTTTTAAATAAAATCGGCCAAAAAGTACTAGTACTTTACTGATGTATTTTGTTAGTTTTTTTCGATTTTCTCAAAATTCGCTCCAACAATTTTTCTTTTTTTAATTCATGAATCAGCTATTTTTTAGATACTGTTTAAAATGTATATTCTCATTTCGCCGTTGAAATCTTCTGAAGACCACTTTACTCTTGTCAGGGGCGTATATAGAAATTTTTTCGGGGGCCTGTGAAAAATACACGTTTTGCGATTTCAATGTCGATATTGACTGGCCTAATTTTAATTTATAAATTTTTTTTTTTTTTCAATTTAATTTTGGTTCAAAGAGTAAAAACAAAGAGACTCAGTGCACTCTAGCGGAGAATAAGTTCAAACAATCAGTTCGACATGCACTTCTACACTCGTTCGGTTCGTTTTCTCTAGTGATTTTATTTAGTGCTTTAAAAAATTATAAAATGTGTTCAGTGAGTTTAATTTTCATTGTGATGTGTCTTCAAGTATTAAATTTTATATCGTGAAGCACCTGCCATCACCTTTGACTCAGGTATATTGAAATTTATTTAATTAATTAATCAACTTCCTTCAAGCCAAGCCATAAGATCATGGCCGATGATAATTATTATTTAAAAAAAAAAAAAAACAAAACAAATTGACTAGAAAATTATAAAATAATTTTATCAAGTGTTCTATTAGAAATTTTTATGGGCGTATGTTAAGAAGGAAATTTCATCCATGTGTGAGTGTCTTTACTGGGAATTTTTAACTTTTTTTATTTTCCGTTTATTATTATATTATTATTATTTTTTTTAAAGGAACTATTTATAGATAATGGAAGATTTTATAAAAAGATCTTAGATGATTTTTTATTGAGTTCATTCCGGCAGGCGATCTGCTTACTTAAATAAATTTATATTAATATCATTTTTTTGAGAGTAATAATTTTCCAATTTACTTATTACATTGGTCAACAAAATTTTTATATAAATTAAGTGTACACTAACTAGTGTTTTGATTAAACAAATATCGAAACGAATTATTTTGATTCATCGTTCTTATATAACTATAATATTTTTCATTTTATTTAATTCAATTATTTAATAATAAAAAAAAAAACTTGAAAATAAAGAATGGAAATTCTTTTCATTGTCGTTTGCTATTTTTAGCCTTCGACAATTAGAATGAAAGGGAGGGTGGGGGGAGGGGGAGGTGAGCAGGCGCCAATCGTTTCTTAAACAGTTCTCATGTTCGTCCCGCCTAATTAACATTATATCTTATTTAAATTAATAGTTTTTATTTATTTGGTGATAATTTATGTTGTGATGATATGTGATTCTCAATCAATTAGATAATCTCTTTGAAATGGTATTTATATTATAATATTAAATAAGAATCCAAAATATTTAGTGGAAGTTTAGGACTATAGCCCTCCCTTATTACTTTCTCTTACCTATGTATATATGTAATATATATATAGAGAGAAAGTATTGGATTCATGTCAAAAATTCGATGTCGAGATTTTGATGGATCTTCACGTTTTGAGGTCCCCTGAATCCAAAAAAGTGGTTTTCGCGACATGGTCTGTCTGTGGGTGTGTGTGTCTGTGTTCACTTTTAAGCATGAAGGAATTGAGCTATGAGGCTGAAATTTTATATTTAAGTTAAACACCCCCCGGGACCGGAAAAATAAGCTTTTAATCAAAATCGGCCAAAGAGTACTAGTACTTTACTGATGTACTTTTTCAGTTTTTTTCGATTTTCTCAAAATTCGCTCTAACGATTTTGATTAAAATTCAAAAATCAATTATTTTTTAGATGCTCTTTCAAATGTATATTCTCGTTTTGCCCTCAAAATTGTTTGAAGCACACTTTACTCTTGTGCTTCATAGGAAAGATAGGAGAAATGGTTGCCATGGTAACAAAATATAAATATTTTCCCATACTTATAAATTTTACATCTGAATTCAAATATTCCCTACTGCCGGGAACTAAATACATGTCGACACAAAAAATCTGGTGTGACAAGCACAGTACACAACTTTCGATTACCGAAGGTAAGAGAAAGTTGTGTGCTGTGCGCCAGTCACACCAGATTTTTTGATCTAATTTCAAAAATATTTAATCCTAATATTATTTTAAGTAACGGGTAAAATAAAAAATTTAATGGTTCAGAGGCCGCGATTTATCCAATCTCAACACAACTCTCGCAAATCATCCTTATCTTAAAGGATATATTTATTGCCTAATTTACAGTCTATCTTAAAAATAATTTTGATAATAAATAAATAAATATCTTTCCTCCCCACTCCACCTAATATACTTAGATATGTTTTTTTTTTTTTTTTTAGATCGCGCACACTCGCCTTTGGAACAACCATGATTATACTAGATGAAATTTTTTTGGTCAACTTCGATACGAGCTTCTTCTTCATCCTGTCACGGAAAAGAGCGTCTACTGTGGTTATATTGTGAATATTCCAAAACAAAGTAAGATCAGCGGTTTTTTTTTTTAAAGGGGATTCAATATAACTATATTTTGCCAAATTTTAGCTTTCGATAATTTTTTTGTTAATATAGGAAAAATATTTCATAAAAAAAATCTTCAAATTATCCATCAGGCCTTACTACTACTACTTTTCTTATGACAGCTTTTTTTCTCTCTTTATTTTCGACCTTTTGGCTTTAGATATTCCGTACCCTATATCATCTTCATATCATCATCATCAAAATAATAGTGTAGGTGCCTATCAGGGCGCTGATTGGCCAGAATAGTAGGAAGTTGAGTCAGGGAGGCAAATTTAAATCTTTAAAATTTTGCATTCGATCGCCGAAGGTGTGACAGCACAAAACACAACTTTCGATTACCGAAGGTAAGAGAAAGTTGTGTGTTGTGCGACCAGTCACCAATTTTTTTGTCTAGTAGTGACAGGGCTTCTTCAACAGTACTCAGCTAAGTTCGAATTTTGTATTAAAAGTTTCTTTTCGCATCTTCTTCTGTCCTCGCCACTATTAATCCTGCGGTGCGGG
>JAKCPI010009453.1:0-11705 GCA_023213315.1 Euborellia annulipes | reverse complement strand
TACATGAAGGAGCCAAGCACCTTCATGATCGAAATTGTTGGCATGGTGTTTTATATTATTATTGTTTATACTCGTTATATTTGTTTATCTGAAATATAATTTTCCTTTATAAACATTCCTGTCCGATTATTTTAACAGGTTATGGGCTCAGATTAATACGAAACAAATAAAATGTCTTCGTTTTCATCCCTTCCCTCAATCGATAAATTAAAAGGAAGAGAAAATTATGATTCGTGGAAATTTGCTGTTCGAAATTATCTGGAACATGAGGAGCTATGGGATTGTGTCCTAAAGATGAAAAGGAAAAGAATGAAATGCTGCAAATTCCATATCAACAGGTTGTGGGATGTTTACTATATATTTCTCAAGTATCTCGACCTGATATATCATTCGCAGTAAGTTTAGTAAGCAGATTTAATAATAATCCAGGCAAGCAGCATTGATGGCTGTAAAAAGAATTTCACGCTATCTTAAAGGTACGGTCAATGCTAAATTAGAATTTAATAATAAAGAAAATCAAGAAGTTATGGGCTATTGTGATGCAGATTGGGCCAGTGATGAAGATGAGAGAAGATCGATGACAGGATATGTTTTTCTATTAAATGGTGGACCGATTATATGGAATTGTAAAAGGCAACCAACTGTTGCATTGTCCACAACAGAAGCGGAGTATATGGCCATGACTTCAGCAGTACAAGAAGCTATATGGATAAAAAGCTTAGAAAAAGAATTACAAACAAATGCTCCGGGAAGCATAAAAATTTTTTGCGATAATAAGAGTGCTATTGTTTTGGCAGCAAATAGTACTTATCATGCTCGCTCAAAACATATAGATGTGAAATATCATTTTATACGCGAAAAGGTTAATGAAAAGAAAATTGAACTAATTTACATAAATACAAAAAATATGATAGCAGATTTTTTCATGAAGCCTGTTTCGTCTCCGAAGCATTCGTATTGTTCCAAACATGTTGGATTAAAATTCTGAAATTAATTTCAGTGGGAGTGTTAACCAAATCAATTTCAGTGGGAGTGTTGGCATGGTGTTTTATATTATTATTGTTTATACTCGTTATATTTGTTTATCTGAAATATAATTTTCCTTTATAAATATTCCTGTCCGATTATTTTAACAGAAATTGAAATAATACCGCCATCTTGTAGGGAAAAAGAAGATCTACCTCTCAATTTAAATCACAACATTATTACTCTGTGCACATTTTTGTATAAAAAAAACAAGAAAAAAAGTCATTTACCATTTGTTTTGTTTATGAAATAATCCCCTATTTCAGATTTAGGTTAATGGCGCTTGGTTCCTTCATGCATAACATCATCCATTATAATCATTTTTTCATTTTTATAAATAATAAAATGAGATCCATAAATTTCCCCATCTATTCATAAGGCACTTTTTATAAGCCACCAAATTTGGCCGGAATACATTAATTATAAAAAGGCGGCGGCGGAGGGGGAGGGGGAGGGGGGGGGGGAAATGTTGCCTTTAATTGGTTGGAGAATTTATGAAATGGCCTCCTCAAGATTTTCGCTTGGTATGTCTGCATGCATGCCTCAAGAAAAGAAAGAATCTCTCTCTCTCTCTCTCTCTTGTAAGGTGTAAGACGTAGCGAGCAACAGAGAGAGAGAGAGAGAGATCATTTAGACACCGACCTATTCCAAGGCCGAATGTTTTATTCTTCTTCTTTTTCTTTTATATAAAAACATTCTTTAATATAATTTTACAAGTAATTTGTAAAATGATTAAACTTGCCCGCGAACCAAACAGGAAAATAAAATTTCCTTTTTTCCCCCGTTATTATTTATATTCATTGCCATAACTCTTTAATTTAAATATTAAAGATAATTTTCAAGTGCAATTTGACAGGTCTCAATATAAATAGACCGGGCATGCGGACAGACAGACAGACAGACAAACAAACGATATATTTCCTCTCAGATTCTAATCATGATTAACAACCAATCGCCTCGAGTCTTTTCTTTTTTTTTTTTTTATCAATTGATCATATTTTAAAATAAATAAATTTCATTTAGCCCATCTTCAAGATTGTAATTTCATATCGATTTATGCCAAATGGCCGCTTAGGGCTCAGCTTGGTTATTTTCTCTTACCTTTATATAGAGAGAGAAAGTATTGGTGCAATGGATTGCACGCTTATGCCCCGGAAAGGCGGAGATCCTGGGTTCGATTCCCGCGGGCCATGGGATGTTTGGCCTCATCAATAAAAAACACTCACAGTCTTGTTAAATAAATTAAAATTAATTATTTTGGTAAAAATTGTTAATTTGAATTTTTATAGCTATTTAGTTGAATTACTTTATAAAAAATCTGGTGTGACTGGCGCACAGCACACAACTTTCTCTTACCTTCGGTAATCGAAAGTTGTGTTCTGTGCTTGTCACACCAGATTTTTTGTGTCGACATGTATTTAGTTCCCGACAGTACGGAACATTTGAATGCAGATGTAAAATTTATAAGTATGGGAAAATATTTATATTTTGTTACCATGGCAACCATTTCTCCTATCTTTCCTATGAAGTACAAGAGTAAAATGGTCTTCAGAAGATTTCAATCGCAAAATGAGAATATACATTTTAAAGAGCATCTAAAAAATAATTGATTTTTGAATTTAAAAAAAAAAAATTGTTGGAACGAATTTAGAGAAAATCGAAAAAAACTGAAAAAGTACATCAGTAAAGTACTAGTACTCTTTGGCCGATTTTGATTAAAAGCTTATTTTTCCGGTCCCGGGGGGTGTTTAACTTAAATATAAAATTTCAACCTCGTAGCTCAATTCCTTCATGCTTAAAATTGAACACACACACACACACCCACACACACAGACAGACCATGTCGCGAAAACCACTTTTTACTTTCTCTTACCTATGTATATATGTAATATATATAAGAGAGAAAGTATTGGATTCATGTCAAAAATTCGATGTCGAGATTTTGATGGATCTTCACGTTTTGAGGTCCCTGAATCCAAAAAGTGGTTTTCGCGACATGGTCTGTCTGTGTGTGTGGTGTGTGTGTGTGGTGTGTCTGTGAACAAAATATCTCAAGAACGAAAAGAGCTAGGAGGTTGAAATTTTATATTTAAGTTAGGCACCCCCATGGGACGTGACACGAAGCTTTTGAACAAAATCGACCAAAGAGTACTAGCACTTTACTGATGCACTTTTTCAGTTTTTTTCGATTTTCTCAAAATTTGCTCCAACGATTTTTTTTTAAATTCAAAATCAATTATTTTTTAGATTCTCTTAAAATGTATATTCTCATTTTGTGATTGAAATCTTCTGAAGACCACTTTACTCTTGTACTCCATAGAAAAGATAGGAGAAATGGTTGCCATGGTAACAAAATATAAATATTTTCCCATACTTATAAATTTTACATCTTGAATTCAATTGTACCCTACTGTCGGAAACTAAATACATGTCGACACAAAATCTGGTGTGACAGCACAGTACACAACTTTCGATTACCGAAGGTAAGAGAAAGTTGTGTGCTGTGCGCCAGTCACACCAGATTTTTTGGATTCAGGGGACCTCAAAACGTGAAGATCCATCAAAATCTCGACATCGAATTTTTGACATGAAACCAATACTTTCTCTCTCTCTATATATATATATATATACATAGGTAAGAGAAAGTAAAATTATTTAATTAGTATGTTTTTAATATACTTCATAAATATTTAAATAGTTTAGAGCGCGAATTTCAAACCAGAATTTAATAAATTTAGATTTGTGAAATAAATTTTAAAAGAATAATTTCAAGTTTCCTTAAAATAATTATAAAATAATATTAATAAAAATTCCTTGAGGTAGTCGAGTTATTTGAGAACGTTTAGACCAGTGATTCTCAACTTGTCAACTTTTAACGATTTCAAAATTTGGCGGCACACAAAGAAAAAGATAAGTTTAAAAGTTGGTAATTTGTTCATAAACTTTTATATTAATTTTATTTCATATTCTGGGTATATTAAAAGCTCCCCTTGCTAGTCGCTCCGCCCGCCTTCAGTAGATATTTCTTTCTTTAAAAATTTGAAACTTTTCTTTTCCCTAGTCACACGAAACTCTTGAATCAATCATCGGATCTATTTGCTTGTCTGAAGGAGAAATGATCAAGCAAAAGAACGAAATTATTATTATTTTTTTTTTCTAGACTCAGTTCAGACAATTCTTAGACAATTCATGGTTATTAGAGATGATTTCTTTTTTTAGCTGATTTCATCCTTCCATCTATTAATATATCTTAGATGATGGAGTGCTTTATTTATTATTATTATAAATATATTGAAATGAACATGCAAAAAAGAAGATGGCTTCTCTTTGGGTAAGAAGCCATAATAAATGTCAAAATATTTGAGATAGAAACTCGATATTAAAGCTAATTTTATTCTTTGTTGATATTGCGATCTATTTCACTTTCCCGCACTATTACTGTATGTACTAGCTGCGGCGCCCGCCTGCTGCGGTCTTTTCTTAATGATGAAAAATCTGGTGTGCAGCACACAACTTTCTCTTAACTTCGGTAATCGAAAGTTGTGTTCTGTGCTTCTCACACCAGATTTTTTTTGTGTCGACATATATTTAGTTTCCGCCGATATATTAGAATTCAAGATGTAATATTTATAAACATGGGAGAATATTTATATTTTGTTACTATGACAACCAACCATTTCTCCTATGAAGTACAAGAGTAAAGTGTGCTTCAAACAATTTTGAGAGCAAAATGAGAATATACATTTTAAAGAGCATCTAAAAAATAATTGATTTTTGAATTTTATTTAAAATCGTTTCATTTGATTTTAATAAAAATTCCTAATCACTTGCTGACGTTTCGGTTGGTTTTGAACCATCATCGGAGCTATGATTTTGTTATGTTTTTTAAACAATACATTGAAACTAGTGATTATAACTGGATATGGCTGATGTGTATGTATTCAAGGGATGATAATTAGGCAGCCAACATAAAAAACAAAATTTTTTTAATTTTCTCTGTCGACGTTTCGAACGCTCATCGCGCTCATCATCAGGACAGATAGAAAAGCCATAAGCTTAGATGGATATAGCTTTTCATATACAGATATATAAAATAAATACTGATGATACATCAAAATAATATGAATATCTATAAAAAAAATTTTTTTTATTCTGCCCTCCTGGCTAACCGCCATTGGGCAAAAACTGATTACAAAAAATACATTTGTAAAAATAATATACACAAAACAATATAAATACAAACCCGTTAAAACATTATACAATAACATCATAAATTAAAAATGATTCAAAACCTTTATATAATAATGATACAATTAAAAAAAAAAATATAACAACTGTAAACAACAAAGGATTCCACAACAAATTGCAAAATACATTCAAACTATTATGGCAGTATCTTCTTCTTCTTCTTCTCAGTCATTAGTGTCAGACTGGACACGTTGTGGTTACTCTGAGGAGTAACTCTCATGGGAATGATACTGAGGTGGGTTCCGGTTTCCTTCCTCAGGAGGAGGCATCTCAAATAGAGTTGGATAATTTATTGCCATGAGGTGGATTTGAACTCGAGTTGTATTCAACTCAGGATTATAAGCTTAACTGCTTTATCCCCTCGGCAACCCTCCTCATGGCAGTATAGATAGAGTAAATTATTATAATATACAATAGTTGAATATAATCTCAAATTATTTTTATATAATGGCAGGAAATAGAGCCTAGTACATAGGAGCAGGACGAGACTTAGGCAATGTCTATCTATACTGCCATAATAGTTTGAATGTATTGTTTAAAAACATAACGACAAAATCATAGCTCCGATGATGGTTCAAACCCGAACCGAAACGTCAGCAAGTGATTAGGAATTTTTATTAAAATCAAATTAAATAAATTTAGCTGCATTCTCTTCTTTGGAAATTATTCCTTATTATCTTGAACACATTACTACAGCAATAATCTTGAAAATACATTTCAAAAAGTATTTATTTATATAATTTTGGTGTACATTACAACTGACAAGGGGAGGGCACGACCTTGGCATTTCATTTTGGGATGAAACTTCGGGTGATGATTGTAGACCGTTAGGGGGGTTCACCCCTTGAAATAGTAACGCGCAACGCTCAATAGATACGGAGAAAATGACGTTTAAAAAATTCAAAGTTCGCTTATATACTAGTTAGGCTTTTTTATATGACAATGGCGACAATAGTCTAGTAGGTAGCGTGTCTACCTACCAAATGGGCGCTTGGTGTTCGAATCTCTCCTCGACTTATTTTTTTTTTTATTAAATTATTTATTTTATTGTTTTTATAATTAAATAAATTGATTATTTAATATTAAAGATTATTTATTAATAAATAACTATAGTGTTATTTTGCTAACAAAAAAAAGACTAAATTTTAAATCATAATTATATTCAATAGCCATATTTTAAATAACTACCAAATAAATACACTATTAAGATTGAAGAGATGAAGTGGCTGTTATATATGCTCCTTTACCCTCTTATTGTCAAATACACTATTATTTAATAAACTATTCTTCAAAATACTATAATTTAGGCTATTAATAAGTAAAAAGTTTCAATCTTATTTCTTGATTTTACATTATAAGCATTTATATATTATACTTTTTTATTACAAACGTGAGACTGAATGATAATCATCATAAAAACATTTGAAACAAAAATTTTTTCGGCATCTAGCACAATTAATTAAAGCGGAATAATTTTTACAAGAAGAATGAATTATTTTTTAAAAGATCAGTTGGAAAACAGACAAACATCATTTACGTTCACAAAAATTTCTCTATTAATATATAATCTATAATATTAAATAATCAATTTATTTAATTATAAAAACAATAAAATAAATAATTTAATAAAAAAAAAAAAATAAGTCGAGGCGAGATTCGAACCCCAAACGCCCATTTGGTAGGTAGACACGCTACCTACTAGACTATTGTCGCCATTGTCATATAAAAAGCCTAACTAGTATATAAGCGAACTTTGAATTTTTTAAACGTCATTTTCTCCGTATCTATTGAGCGTTGCGCGTTACTATTTCAAGGGGTGAACCCCCTAACGGTATACAATCATCACCCGAAGTTTCATCCCAAAATGAAATGCCAAGGTCGTGCCCTCCCCTTGTCAGATCTAGTAGGACAAGAATGGGGGAAAGATCTCCCATTTTTAAAATGATTTCTGAGTATGCAGTGAGAGAGACTAATATGTAGGCTTTTATGATGAGTGTGTGAATACATATGTATTATGCATATTTTATATTTCCTATGTATTTTTCTTTGTATTTGATATATGTATACATATATTAATATATATGTGTTTTTTTGTATGTTTTGCGTTCCCATGTAACTGGACAGAATGTCTGTATGGGATCATCGTTGTAAATAAATAAATAAATAAATAAATAAATAAATAAATAAATATATACCAGTGGTAAAGCCCACCTTTGGCGAGCAAATGCATCAAATTTATTCTTGATGATTTTCTGACTTAAATTTTAAATTTCCCGCTTCCGCTCCACTTCCTGTAACTCTAACCAATCAGCGTCCTGATCGGCACAGACGGAAGCTAGCGCTTTATATATAGTAATATAATATATAGATTATGTGAGTTTTTCTTTTACTGTTTGGGCATTAAAATCCACCATCACACTCAGATTTGATTTTGATTAATCAAAATTAATTAATAAATAAAAAAAAAAAAAACACTTGGTGATATGTTTCATTTTATTCATTATAAGTATTTCGACAAATTAACAAATACAAAAAAAGTTTTCGAAATACTAATAAATAAATTGAACTGTTATTAAAGTTAATATTTTGTCGAATTCTAAAGATTTGAATGCGTGGTTCAGAAATATTTTTTTTTCCTCTAGTCGCCCTTTTAGATTCCGCCAAGTGGTGGGGGGATCCGTGAGGGGAGGGGCTGGGAGGTTGCCTGGTGGGATCGGCGAGGAGTAAGAGGGGAAAAAGCAGCCCGACGACCGACCAACTCGTCCCGAGCATCGAGTGTATTAGTGTATATTACAGGTGCAGTTGATGCAGGTGCTTTGATTTAAAGTGCTCACTAAAAGAGAGAGAAAAAACAAAAAACAAATCGGATGTTTAGGGCGGTGCTTGGTGGTGTTTGTTGTGATGGTAGCTCGTAGCATCGAAAAGAATGTGATCAGCAGTGTGTGACTCCAGAGCCCCATTTAGGTGAGTTCTCAATGCCGGAAATTTTCCTGTCTTTTCTAAATTAAGGGTCAAAGCATCTATGTTATTGCTTTTAACCAAAATAAGATAACATCTTTTGAAATAGATTCTATAATTTTTACTAACTATAATTCTAGTACCAACTATAATTAAAGTGTTCATTAAATAAAAAAATGAAAATTTAAAATATATATGTTTAATTATAAAATAACAATTGTGAGATTTAATTTCAATTTAATTTTATGCTATTTGAGAAATTTTCGTAAATTTTTTTTTTTTTTTTTATTAATCTATATAGAGAATTTTTACAAAAACTCATGTAGACTCTCTACATGAGGTTATATTGTAGAGTGTTGAAAAATTCAGTGGTAGATAAATTCTTTTTGACCCCTTGTCAGAGGGAGAGCATTAGCTTCTGGAGCCAAAGGTAGAGAGGGTTCGCATCTCGTCACAGGCGAAAAAAAATCTGGTGTGACTGCACACAACTTTTTCTTACCCTTCGGTAAGAGAAAGTTGTGCACCGTGCTGGCACAACAGATTTTTTGTGTCGAGTTATATTTAGTTTCCCATAGCACCTTAGTTTCAAACTTGCATTTTAAATGTTGACTGCTTCAAATAAACTATGGTTATTTTTCAAAATTTTAATCTCATAATCAAACTCCGGAGTTAAATAAGAAACTATGTATGAATAGTACATTCTTCTTCACACAATCAAGGAGCCAGGAACCAAGTTCGTTGTTTGCCGAGCACTCCTAATACCTTCTCAAATCCTTCCCGATTTGTGAGCAAGAAAACCTTAAATAGTTGAGGCAACCCCATGACTCTAAATCACACTCGCATATTTATTGATCAAGAGTGTACATAATGCTATTTTACTTTCTCTTACCTCTATATATGTAAAGTATTGGATTCATGTCAAAAATTTGATGTCGAAATTTTGACGGATATACACGGTTTGAGGTCCCCTGAATCCAAACATGGTCTGACTGTGGGTGGGTGTTTGTTTAAGCATGAGGGAATTGAGCTAGAAGGATGAAATTTTATATTTATGTTAGGCAGCCCCATGGAACGTGACACGAAGCTTTTGAACAAAATTAGCCAAAGAGTACTAGTACTTTACTGATGTACTTTTTCAGTTTTTTGCGATTTTCTCAAAGTTCACTCTAACGATTTTGATTAAAATTCAAAAATAAATTATTTTTTAGATGCTCTTTAAAATGTATATTTTCATTTTACCATTGATATCTTTTGAAGACCACTTTACTCTTGTACTTCATAGGAAGAATAGGAGAAATGGTTGCCATGATAACAAAATATAAATATTTTCCCATGTTTATAAATTTTACATCTCTCGATTGTACCGCACTGTCGGAAACTAAATATATCTGGACACAAAAAATCTGGCGTGACAAGCACACAACTTACAATTACCGAAGGTAAAAGAAAGTTGTGTGACGTGCGATCATCACACCGGATTTTTTTATTAAATAATTAATCTTAGCATTAACATGAATATTAAATTAATAAAACATAAGAGAGATAGAGAGGGCCTATAACAAAAAAACAAATATGAAATGAATATTTACACGAGGTTAGAGGTGTTTAAAGTTTGACTCTTAAAAAAAATAAAAAGTTGATGTGGCCAACAAATTCATGACTCAACATTATTCTGAGAAATTCATAATCATTATGATTGGATTTGATATTATAACCAGCTGTGAAGAATCATAATCAAAGTGCGAAGGTGATTATGGGAAAAAAAATAAGTAACAAAAAAAAAGCAAAACTTTTCTCGCTCTCAGATGTATCCTTATATGAGCTACAGGGGCGTATATAAAAATTTTTTCGGAGGAGGGGGAACGCGAACTCATTTTTAAATACCCCCCATACACAAAAATATTAAAATACTGGATATGCCTCAGCCCCGAGTGGCCCGTTCCTCTCAAAAACAAATTTACATTACATTTTTTTTTTCTTCCAAATTTTTCTGTTTTTATTTAAGCCCCGAGGGGCCCTGCCCTGTCAGAGACAAATGTTTTATTAAAAAATTGCTTATACCGATTTATCTCTCTATGAATATTTAAATTTTAATTAAAGTGCAATTTTGTAAATTTAATTTTTTATATCAATAATTACTTACAATGTATTTAATTTAATAATGTCAACAATACCAATTAATAGACAAATACCTATTATTTAAATTATATTATTGCCCCGGTGTATAGTAGGTAGCGTGCCTACCTCCTATACCAAACGTCGCGGGTTCGGACCCAGGCAGTCCGATGATTTTTATTTAAGCCATCTGGATACCAGACGGCTTAAATAGAAATACCTGAACCCATAATAGATAATATTATATTACAACGGTTATCGTCAAAGTCTTAAATGGCCTAAGTTGCCGAAAAGACTGTGTGAATGTGTGTGGAGTGTGAGTGTGGATGAGAAAAAGTGTGAATGTTTTAAAAATAAAAAAATTATATTATTACAAAACTAATTATTAATTAATTTTATTCAAAATAATAATTTTTAATTGTCTCCAGGCTGTCAACTTACGCATCGCCTGTGCAACTCCTCTTAAATCTCATGATTAAAGTTTTCTTGTGAGGCACTGTCTCCTCTAAGTATCCACCGAGTAATGTTGCTATTCCTCAAAACTCTCCCTGGACTGTTATTTCTTATTTTGTTGTTTTTGTTGATGTTTCCATTGAGGAGCAAGTTGTCTCGTTATAATTTCTTTCAAATTTTAAATATTTTCTGATGTACTTTTTTTAGTTTTTTACAATTTTATAAAAAAAAGACCGAGCTCCGGCTCGGTCACCCCGGAACTATTATTAATATATTTCATTTTTTTTTATTTTTTTTTACTATTTATACGAAGCACTTTTTCAAACAAAATATAGATATTCACTATATACCCGAATATATGTATATACATGTAGAATTGAAAAATTTCGGGGGGGGGCCCGGGCCTCCTCGGCCCCCCTTGTAAACGCCCCTGATGATCTACCTGTTTAGGAATAGGCCAATATATGCTGAACTTAGGCCATTTAAGACTTTGACGATAACCGTTACGATAATATACACATATGCTAGGTGTCCAGGCAATTTTATTTAATCCATTTGGTATCCAGAAATGCCTTAAATAAAATCATCGACTACCTAGTCCGAACCCGCGACGTTCGAAGGAGGTTAGCACTTCTAACCCTACATCAAAGCCCCTGAGGGCATTTTTTTGTCTTTGATAAAATAGAAAAAATGATTAAATATATTATTAAAGAGATAATTAAAGTTAATAATTGAATAATTAAATCTCACAATTATTATTTTATATTTAATCATATTGAGGCGTTACAGAGTTATATTCCATAGGGAAAAATCACTTAATCATATAATTATAGTAAATAATTATTTAAAAGATAAAATTAATCAGATTATCAATGTGAAAATCATATTTTAATAAAATCAAAAAT
>JAKCPI010009452.1:0-43345 GCA_023213315.1 Euborellia annulipes | reverse complement strand
TATACAAATCAAATTCGCGCCCCTCGAGTATTCGTACTTTACTGAGGTACTTTTTTTTAGTTTTATACAATTTTGTCAATATAAAAAACAGACCGAGCTCCGGCTCGGCCACCCAGGAACTAGATTATTAAATTAGTAATTTTTTGGCTTTAATTAATTATCTGGAACCTTTCAAATGGAATGGAATAAAACGCTTGTTTCCCTATGGGCAGTTCAAACGCCATCTCTTGCCGCCTAGAGTAACCAACTTCTGAATCGGCTAATAACGGTTTTTCGAGACGTGCACCTTAACCTATTACCTTATAAGACCTTATAGCATAACACGTTTTATATTATCAAGGGAATTTTATAAACTCAATATCAATTCTTCGTAAGATTAAATATTCCCTGGAGTATTTTTTCACTTTTTGTTATCCCGCTTTAATGGTTAGTTTGCTTCTTTTTTTTTAACTGAAAATTAACATTTAATTTTCACCGATCGATTCGCGATGTTCACGCTACTAAATATCCTTTTATTATTTGGGACTTGTTAAAAAAAAAAAACTTTCTACTGTATCTTGTGAAATGTATAACAGCAAAGCATAAATCAAGATTGGAAATATTTTATTAGTAAAAGAAGATAAATCATTCAAAACAAAAGAAAAAACCTTTAACAACAACAACGAAAACAAAAAAATCTGGTGTGTGATAGTCGCACTCGGTTGTGTTCTGTGCTTGTCATGCCAGGTTTTTTGTGTCGAAATGAAAAGGAAGCAAACAAAACATCATCTATTCATCTCTGCTTAACAAGAAGAATGAATATCTTGGTCGATATTTTAAAGAGCAGCAACCCTTTCTTTATGTGCGGCATAAACAGGGCCGGATTTAATTAAGAGAATGCCGCCATTGCCAGTCTGCCGCCCCTGGATTTGTCGCCGCTCTAGGCAGCAGCCTTTTTAGCCCGGGCAAAAGGGCATTTAAGGACTCTAAGGAATATTGTCCGATCGGCATTCAACGTCCAAAGAAGAGGTTTGGGTTTCTTTGCTTCTCTTCCTCCCCTCTTTCCTAATTTCTATAACAAAATTATAAAAAGTTAAACTTTAACGACTGTTTTTACAGAATAGACTTTTTTACTTTAAGAAGGAAATCGTAAACTCTAAATAAACGCCCCTGGACCCCAAAATAATGAATAATATCGTGATACGATGCAGAAAAGACTTTTTATAATAATTTTTCCCATTTTCGGCTTCTGAGCCCAGGGGTGGGATTTGTATTACCTATATACAGTAGAACCTCGATAAGTTAAAGTTTAAGGGAAACGGTTAGAAAGATTTTTACTTATCGAGAGTTGAACTATTTTTTCGATGATATGTAAAGAAGAGAAAATCTCGTCGTTAATGTCTGATATTATTCTAAGTTATCGAGGGCTATGCTCAAAATATTTGTTTAGGTTACCGAGGTTTTGTTCTTTAAGTAATAGAGCTTTTACGCTGTCAAGGGAAGGGAATTGAAAAAACTTTTAAGTTACGGAGGTTTTGAATTTAGTGAGATTTAACATATGGAGGTTCTACTCTACAGGGTTTTTCATTAAGAGCGACGCAATTTTTTTTTTTTTTTCAATTAAACGACATGTCGGTTAGTTATGGGAAATGATTTTTATTTCAAATTAAAGTACAATCAATGCCATTAATTATGGAATATGACATCGTTCAAATGCCCGCAGCGGAAGCACTGGACCTAATTTTCCATGACTCGAGTACACAAACGACGAACTTCGCTTTCGATGTTGGCTTACAGCTCTTATAATATTGCTGGCTTGTTGGCAGAGACCCAAGCGATTCAATGAAAGGGGAGATAATTCCCACAAAGATCAAGATCCAAATGGGTTAGGGCCTTCACTTTTTTTTTCTTTTTCAATAAAAAAACACTCACACTTTTTCTCATCCACACTCACACTCACACCACACAGTCTTTTTAGCAATTTATGCCATATAAGACTTTGACGATAACCGTTATTTATGAATATATATCTATTGGGTTTGGTATCCAAATGGCTTAAATAAAATCATCGAACCCGCGACCCTTGGCAGGCGCGCTACCAATTACGCCAAGCCCGGGGACTGACGTTCACTTCTTTTTAGGATTTTAGATTAAACACATTTTACAACAACAACAACAAAACTCCTTTGTTTTTGTAAACAATAATAAAACAAGGCAGGTTGTTGAATGGAATGTTGGTCGATTAGTTAATCAAATCAGTTTGATTGCGTCATCTCCTCTCAAGATCATGGTTTCTAGATAGGAAGTGAAGATGATGCTTATGCAGATGATGACACAGCATCTCTCCCATCACCGTTTCAATGTCAAGGCTTGAAAGTCGTTGCTTTTACTTAACAATAACAACAACTAGATACTCTTCGCTCGATTGAATTAAATAAAAAAAAAAAAGGGAAGAAAAGAGACTTTCTTATCCCATGTTCAAAAGAACATACCTGCGCCGAGTTATTACTTCCTGATGAGAAAAAAAAAAGTTATTTCTTACCAGAGCTCTCGTTTTATGGCTCCTAGGGAAATTAAATCGATTTTTTTTTTTATTAGCCAAGAAAGAAAGTCCCTTCCTTATTTGCATAAATCGTTGACGTATTAGTTCTTCTTGGGATCCTTGAACAACCTCAATTTGAACTTGATTTTCCTATTGATAGATAGTTCAAGGTAGATTGAGCCTTTCTGCTGGCTTTGGGAAAATCTGCCACCTACACTTTGATCTGCAATATTCTCTCTTTCACACCCCTGGGGGACAAATAGGACTAGTTATAGAATTTCTACGATGGTTAGATCTCTAAGAACAACATAGGCCTATTGAATACATCAAGAGTTGAATCGAAATTCTTATGAAATAACACTGGTCTGCAAAATAAATTTTTTTTTCAGCTGCTTTTTATGAATTAAATGTTTTTTAGTGTGCTGAATGCAAAAGTGATCCCCATTTCCTTCCATCACGTTCAGTTTTTTCACAAAACATGGGCAATTTACACAAAAAAAAAAAAAAAAATGGAAAAACAGCGGTATAAAAGTAAATGTTTTATAACAATTAACTATACATGATTTTTTTTATAATAGAAAAAGCTAATTTTTAATAATATTTAATAACCATTTTTTCTTTTTTTTCTTTTTTGGATGCTCCTCCAATCCCGCTTTCGCGTTGCATCTTGCGTTTCCCGCCAGAGCGCCCAGCAATAATCAAATAACATGTCGACGTTTTTCGTTTTTCCTGTTCTTTATATCCTAAGGTTTTGGAAAAATAGTTTATAGGAGAGTGTGGGACACGAACTTTTAAGCTCCAGTCATTTTTAGTCCAATGGCGATCTCTGGATCGACTGTCCCAGAAGCTCAGGGCGGATGCAGGGAAAGTGGCGTTGTCAGTCAGCTGCCCCAACAACAAAATTAGTATTTTGAAGATTCCACAAAGCACCCAACCATGTTCTTGATAGTTCTCAAGAATCACAGACAAATGATTATGGTTTTATTTGTTTGACTTTTCACAATATATTCGGCACAAATAAAACAAAAGTACAGAAATCGCACGGAGCCATAATTCCGAGCTAAATATACGTGCATAAAAGTGCTAGCACCTGCAAAGGGTGAGACAAAGCTGTCCTGAGAGACAGTGATAAGATTATGTCCTTTTTAGCCAATTGAACTCCTGGTGATTTGAGAGATGACACTTCTGCTACCCCTTAATATGCATTTTACAAAAAAACGTGACGTGATGGAATGTTTTAGATATTTGTCTGTGAGATGGTGTGTGTTGTTGGTAACAACAAGTTAATACATGTGTGCGTATCAATCATTGTCCTCAAATGGTTTTGCCAGCTCCAAATTCCATTCCCGAGTAAATTCGTAGTTTTTATGATATATACACTAAATGGCATTGACAAGTAAGAAAAAAAAATGAATGGAATGAATTCAATGCCATTTTGGCGACAAACAAACAAACGGACTAATTACACGTCGTTCTAACGAAATATT
This sequence comes from Euborellia annulipes, assembly GCA_023213315.1. NCBI lineage: Eukaryota > Metazoa > Arthropoda > Insecta > Dermaptera > Anisolabididae > Euborellia > Euborellia annulipes. Next base: position 39,337 of record JAKCPI010009452.1, on the reverse strand, counting down.
TGAGTAAAAGTTAAGAGTATGTGACCTAGTTGCAGAGATCTCCGAGAGAGAAATGAAATCCTTTCCTTTTAGAGAGAGGAAATCAATCACGAGGAAAACTAATCTCTGTAATTCCGGTGAATGAAATCACCGACCCTGCTGCTGCTGCTGCTTGATTAATTATATAATTCGCACGCACCGATTAATCCCTCTGAGACGCGCCACCCCTAAGCCCCCCCCAGCCAAATTCCCTAGTTATGCCCTCTAGAAATAGGATTCGGTGTATGTATTGAATTATTGGCATTGCACTCTCTGCATGAAATAATTTCATTTTAATTTATTCAATCGTTTAGTTTATTCGTTTCAAACGGACATTATTATTACATAAAGTTGGTATATTTAGATATAATCGTTAATTTTATATAATTTAATTCAGATCATTAATAAAAAGGAAATCCAATGCCTTTTAAAGAGATTTAATTTTTATTAACTTTCTTTCAAGAAAGAATGCAACATCAAAGTCGTCTCAAAGTGTCTGGCTAGAGAGCATTTCGTCTTTAACGCCTGGGCTCCAACTCTAAATGGGTTAACTTCGCGTAATTCAAGCGACTAACATAGAAAAAGTTAATAATTTTTGGGTTCACATGATGAATATTGAAATTTAATGAAAATATTCGCCTTTTTAACCATTAAAAGTCAGTCCCCTGGGTCCCTGCCCCCAGCTCAAAAAGTGAACATTTAAATGCAAATTTATTTTATGCTTTTATAAGATTTGTATTATTATCCATATTGATATAATCTAAGATAATTTATTAAGCGTTATTAAGTCATAAATTTTGATTTTAAATAAATATACTTTATTTTTTGTTATTTCAAAGTCGCGTACCTCGATCCGAGCGTCAGTCCCCTGGCAAGTAATATTTTGGAAATTTATTAATAATTAATTCAACAATATCCTGGATTTTGTGTCTTTTCATTGTTATAACAAACAATTGAAATCAAAGTTGCGAATTGTGCATTTCAAATTCGAGCCCAAAGTTGACGCATTTTTCTAGAAAGAGCCAAACATGAATAGGTGAATCCGAATAGAGTATATATAAGCGCTTCAGAGGGGAAAAATGATTTTAGACTTGGAATGAATAGCAATTAATATAGAAAAATGGTGGCGGTGGCGGGGGGGGGGTTCAGATACCGACCACGTAGCACATGTATTTATGCTCCGAGAGTTACTTGACAGACCTGCATGCATGCAGGCTTCCCACTTCTCTTAAACGGAGTTGAATGATCTAATTTTAATCTCATCAATTCATCGTCTCGTAGTTGGTGAAGAAATTCAATTTAATAAATATTCAGTTTATGATTTTGTTGGAAAATTCCTCTCTTGTGCGCTTTTCGGGCCTATTTACCGCCCTGGACGGAAGTTTTGTGATTTATTTGTTCTTTGTCGGCAGATGAAAGACAAAAACTCTCGGAAGTTATTAGCCAGAGGCCTAGGCAAAGGTGATTTCGGTGCCGAATAATTATTATTTGAGAAGGGACCTTCTGAACAAAAAGATTCGATTGGTCAGAAAGTGGATTCGCTTTCAAGAGAGAGTTTTTAATTCATTCTCAGGATTGATCTTAATTTTAATTCCACTTTCTAAATAGAGGATTTTTTGCTCTTGCCGTTGTTTTATTAAATTTAACAAAAAAAAAAGGCTGGGAATTGTTTGTAGAGATGTCAAGGACAGGCATGCAATTAATGCAATTTAAAAAATAATTATTGAAAATGAATGTGATATAATAGACCAGAAATTGGAGGCCGAGATGCTTTTGGCTCTACCTTCCTACGAATAGCTGGAAGCCTTTTTACCGGTAAATCAAAATCCAGCTCGCCCCCCCCCTTCGCTCTGGGTCTCTTTTTTATACTCTATTGCACAATCCTGTTTTATTTCTTGTATTAATTTGATTTGAAATTAACAACACTTGAATTGATATTATATTGCGAAAAGTCAGATTTAATTAGGAATTTATATAAAAAATCCGGTGTGACTAAGGTACATTTCAATTCAAGATGGGAAAATTTATTAACATCGGAAAATATTTATATTTTGTTGTTGTTTTCAGGGCAAATTGAGAATAGACTTTCCAAAGAGTATCAAAAAAATAACACAGGGGAACAGAGAATTTCTTGACCGAGTATTTAAAGATATTCCTGGCTATTGATTGACTTTGAAAACTGTTTTGTTTATATATATTTATTCTAAAGTTCTTTGACTTTCCAAAATTTATTCATCCGTGTAAATCTGTTAATAATTAACGAAATGATAAATAAAACAGTTATCAAAGTCTGGGGGAAAAAAAAACTCTTTGGCTGCTTTTCTTTTAGGCGCTTTATGCATTTTTGGAATCAGCGCTCCCGAATCACTCAGGAACAGCTACGAAGGTCTTTTTTGTTCCCCTGTGTAATAATTGATGATGATTCGTGAGAGGCAATTTTGAGAGAATCGACAAAAGTGAAAAAAGAAAAGCAATAAAGAACGATTTGATTTACAAACTTCTTTTCGCGCTTCAATCTCATCTTTAGTTTAAACACACACAGAGAGCCCATTTTTGGAGTCAGGGTCCTCAAAACGTGTATTTCCATCAAAATAAAATACTTTCTCTCTATATATTGAATTAATACAGAAAGTAAAAGACTAATTATGTTTGAGAGAGATTAAATAAAAGAGATGAACTTGTCAGAAATACAGAAAATAAAAACTAAATTTCAAAAATCGTTATAGCCCCCGTCCGAATGCGTTGCTAACAGAAAATGAAAGCTTTGCGTTGTGCAATGCTCTGCTCTGGTCCAATAAGTAAGTGAGTTCTTTAAAGGTAACCTTGTGCTGGTCACCCTGCCCTGGCTGTAATCGTGCTCTGCCTCTGCCCTCTTCCTTTTCAAAAATATTTTTGTCCTACTTTCTGAAGCAAGCAACCTTGCCAAAAAAAAACTGGAATTTATCTATATTGCGAAATTAAGACGGGAAGGTTGTTTAAAAGAGATACAAAAATTTGTTACAGGCCACTATCAGAGAGTTTGTGCCTAGCTGCGCCCCCTGGACCCCCTTGGCTCGCCTATCGGCCGCCAATAAAAAAAATTTTTTTTTTTTAAATAATAAACATTCACACTTTTTTCTCATTCACACTCACACTCACACACACATTCACACAGTCTTTTCGGCAACTTAGGCCATTTAAGACTTTAAACGATATCCGTTATTTATAATTATACATATATGGGTCCACATTTATTTAAGCCATTTGGTATCCAATTGGCTTAAATAAAATCATCGGACTGCCTGGGGTCCGAACCCCGACGTTTGGTATAGAGGTTAGCACGCCACCTCTACACCATGCCCCGAGGGCAATAAAAAAAATTATTTTAAAATATCTCGTACATTTCTTCTTTCTAGATTCAACTCTTAGAGCGCGCGAATTTGCAATCAAATGGCAATACGTGCTCTATTCTATTTGTCCTACTGGTTGCGTAGCTCCTCCCACAGCCCCTAGTCGTATACCCAGAGCTACGAACTCCCCAATTTAGCCAACTTGTTCATTTTGTGTTCCCATTTTGACTGTTTCTCGAGACACGCCCGTTAAAAAGTATTGCTTATAGCCTAATTAAAATTTTTCGTGTTAATCGTTTCAAGTACACTTTAGTGATGTACTTTTTCAGTTTTTTCGATGTCCTTCCCCCTCTCCTCTCGCCATGAATTATTAATTTATTCGGTAGCCTATAAACATTGGATTTTATTTTTTACTTTCGAGCTCATACGAATTGCTCTTTATGCTCTGAGTGACCCGAAGCAAAGGCGTAGGCGGACCTGAGCCATGGGAAAATTGTTTTTTTTTTTATTTCGAAAGTAGATCTCTTGCCGCTAGAGGTTATGCTCCCTCTGTGGGAGTAAGCTTAACGATTTTATTTCATTTTAAAATCCCTCAATCCCTTTTGTGTTGCTTTGACAATAACTGAGTAAATACGGTACAAAATAAAGAACAAATTATTTTTATCTGTGATCAAACTACATGTAAAGAGTCAAGATGATATCACGTAGGAACGATATGAATTGAATTAACATTTTTTCTTTTTTTTTTTTTTTTTTTTGTTAAATTATTCTCTGTGTGATTCAGTGTCACGTGACTCATCCAATTTGCTTATTTATTGAACACAAATATTACAAATAGTGAATAACAATCGTTTACTCACTGGCATTGACCTAAATTAATTCATTTTAAAAACAAATAGTGATGTACGTACATGAATATTTGGTCAAATTTTTTCTCTTTAGCATGGGCGTAACCTGGGGGGGCGGGGGGCTGGGGCACCCCCCAGAAAGCTCCTTGCTCCAAGAAAGGGCTTTCCAGACACCCCATGGCCATATTCCCTCTCTAGTTACGCCCATGCTCTTTACGCCGTTAGAACTAAAGGAAAAAGTTCCAAAATTGATGGAGAAAACAAAAAATACTTGAAATGGTTAGCTGAAGATTTTAATTAAATTAGAAGATTGGGCCGACGTTTAGAGAGCTAGTGGCACTCATTCTCAAGGCACGATTTGACGCCCTGAGGATGAATGCTCTCGAAACGTCGGCAACAAGATACAGTACAAAGTTTTTTATCAGACCTAGCTGCTTTTCCCCAAAATAATCTCTCCAGTTGCTACAAAATCTCAGACCTTTAAAGTTTCGGTCATTCATTCCACGCGTTCCTTCATCAGTGAGAACTGGATCAGAATATTATTTTATTACAAAAAGTCTGGTGGGCTAGTCGCACAGCACTCAACTCTCAGTGAGTGAAAGTTGCGTTCTGTGCTTGTCACACCAGATTTTTGTGTCGACATAGATAATTTCATTTCTTTATTTTTCCATAGGATTCCGGAGAATATTGGAATGTTCAATAAAAATTTAAACAAATCAAGTGACACAAAACAATTAAATTAACATTCCAGAAATTCGCTAACAGTTTTTTTTTTAAATAATATTTTTAAAAAATTTGAAAATTTGCTGATTGTCCTAATTTCAACGGGGAGACGATTATAACAGAGGATTTGTTCTGTTCTAAATCCTGGGTACCCTCAAATCAAATGTTCTATTAATGCGCGCATGTTCATTACCAATTGCCACATGTCCAGGATGTCTTCTAATATAAAGGATATGGACACAAGGCAGGGGAGTCAAAGAGCTCCCTCACGACTCGTTTCTGCGCCCTAAAGACGTTGATGACATGGAATCCCATATGTCATGATCGAATTAAAATCGGCATACATCAAGAGTTGCTTTGACATTCCAAGCATCTATATGGGTGTCCATCTCAAGTCGGCATCCAAATGCAGGCTGTTTGAACGTGTTCTATCCCCGCAGGCAATGGAAAATAATTACAATAGTTTCCGGCACTACATTCGAAATCAACATAGAGAAATATGGGTTTTAATATTTTTCAAGATCTATATACTGTATTTAAATATACCTCGATTCAGACTTCAGAGATCCGAACCCAGAATCTCCAGCCTTCCCGGGCCAACGGTGTGCTGCTGTCCATTGCGCCAGGCCACCGGCTCGATATCGAATTTATGACACGAATTCAATATTTTCTCTCTCTCTCACAATGGCTAAGCCGGCAAAGCTGAGGATTACGGAGTCCGAAGTCTCAACACGACCCGCGGGTTCGAATCCAGCTTGCCGCAAATAATTCAAACATCCTGCCGAAGGTAGGAAAGGGGGATAGCCCCCCCCCCCCGTGGGCCTAATTGGCCTAAGTGTGTTCCCCTCTCTCTATAAATATAGAGATACAGTATATATCTAATCTAATCACGAGCAATCTATGTTTGTTTGTAAGCACATCAGTTCTCGAAACGTTTCGTTCGCTCTAACGATTTCTTTCAAATTTTAAATATATACTTTATAGAAAACAAATTAAGCCAGGTCACTTCTGTGGAAAAACCAGGAGTACTTGATTAGTACTTTTTTATTTTTTTTTTTCCTCAAACCACCGAGCTTCAGCTCAGCGGAACTATATATAGATAAGAGAAAGTAAAAGGTGGATCCCGCCAAATGGTCTGTATTGCATGTTGACAAGGAATCATTTAGAGGGGGGGGATGGATGTCTCTGCAGGGCTCTAAATGCTAGGCTACTACTTGTCCAGATTCCATACCTATCTCGCCAACAAATGAAGACCACTTTTGGCCTTGTTCTTCATAGGAAAAAGTAGAAATGGTTGCCATGGCAACCTCCGGCGCCCCCCAAACCTTCTTCTTTTTATTAGATTAAAAATCATTATTATTTGCCCCCATTTATTTTTTATTTCTCTGTTTTAATTGTTTCAAAAGAAAACATATATATATCCTCCTTATAACCTTCCGCATTGTAATGCTAATTTTCTATAGATTTGCTAATTTCGCTAGGCAATCCCTTTGAATCTTTTGCGCATTTAATTTTTATGAAATTTTGGTATTTATTTACGATATTGTGTATAAAATGTCGCATTAGGGAAAAATTTTGAAAAATAACCATAGCGCTTGAAAGCAAAGTCAACATTTTTTTTTCAAGTTTGAAAACTAAAGGGTGTTATCGGAAACTAAATATAATTTTCGACACAAAAAATCTGGTGTGACCAAACTGCAAACCTTCTCTACCGAAGGGTAAGAGAAAGTTGTAGTGCTGCGCGCCAGTCACACCACGATTTTTTTTTTAGTATTATTTATTGTATAAAAAATAAATATTATATTTTATTATAAAAATATTTTATTTATAATTTATGACATATTTATACAGAAAACAATGAATATTATACAATCAATTAGATTATATAAATGAACATCCAAAAGAACAAGGCAGTAAGATAGAAATGAATGAAAATGAATGAATGGAAATATTAAACAGCTCAATTTCTTTGAGATTTTTTCTAGTTCACTTAATCCAAGCGTAAAAAATATTTTAGATATAGTGATAAAAAATTTAATTTATTATTAAAAATTAATTTTTCTGTTAATATTAATTTATATTTTGTTAATTTAATTTAACTAATAATGCCTTTATTCAAAACTTTATTGCACATTTAAATTAACAAAATATAAATTGATAATATTAACAGAAAAATTAATTTTAATAAATAATAAATTAGAATTTTTTATCACTATATCATAAAATCGTAATTTTGCACTTGGACAAAATTAAGTGGACACTGTAAAAATGCTGAAAAATTGAGTTATTGAGAGTGAAAAATGTAAAGAAACATTGAGCTTTATTTAATAATCGTCTTCAGTGTACGTTGAGCATTCATTCATTTTCATTCATTTTCTATATCTTACTGCCTTATTTTATTTTTTAATTATTCATTTATATATCTAATTGATTGTATAATATTCATTGTTTTCTGTATAAATATGTCGCAAATATAAATAAAATATTTTTATAATATAAATATAATATTTATTTTTTATACAATAAATAATACTAAAAAAAAAAAAATCTGGTGTGACTGGCGCACAGCACACAACTTTCTCTTACCCTTCGGTAAGAGAAAGTTGCGCACTGTGCTGGTCACACCAGATTTTTTGTGTCGAGATATATTTAGTTTCCGATAGCACCTTAGTTTCAAACTTGGATTTTAAATGTTGACTGCTTCAAATAAACTATGGTTATTTTTCAAAATTTTAATCTCATATTTGGACATTTTATACACAATATAGAATCGTAAATAAATACAAAATTTCATAAGAATTGGAAAAAAAAATTTTAAATGCGTAAAAAGTTCCAAAGGGGACCCCCTTTTGAATCGAAATTAACATACAAATCCCTATAGGAAATTAACATTGTTTCTATGCGAAGATAAGGTGGAAAGGGAATTTAAAAAGAGTAGAGAGAGACGATAATGTTTGCAAGTGGGAGAGATATATATATATGTTTTCTTTGAAACAATTAAAACAGAAATAAAAAAAAATAAATGGGAATTTAAATAATAATTGATTTTTAATCTAATAAAAAGAAAAAGATTTAAATTCCGTTACCATGGCAACCATTTCTACTTTCCTATGAAGAACAAGAGTAAAGTGGTCTTCAGAAGATTTCAACGGCAAAATGAGAATATACATTTTAAAGAGCATCTAAAAAATAGTTCATTTATGAATTTAAAAAAAAATCCTTGGAGGGAATTTTGAGAAAATCGAAAAAAACTGAAAAAGTACATCAGTAAAGTACTAGTACTTTTTGGCCGATTTTGTTCAAAAGCTTATTTTGAGATTCTTCAAAGGTACCTAAGTTAAATATAAAATTTCAATCCGCTAGCTCAACTCCTTCATGCTAAAAATCTGTCCACACACACAGACACACAACACATACACACATACACACAGACACACATACACACACACAGACCAATTTGCGGGACCCACTTTTTTGGACTCAGGGGACCTCAAAACATGTATATCCATCAAAATCTCGACATCGAATTTTTGACATGATCGCAATACTTTCTCTCTCTATATATATTAACATATATAGAGGTAAGAGAAAGTAAAAATGACAACCCAGGTTTTGAACTTGGGATGCTTGTATTACTAACCCTCTCCGTTACGCTATTGGCTTTAGTTGTTGATATGCTTTTCTTTGAGCCTTATAACAATCCTTTTCAGATTTTAAAATTTCAGATGAGAAAAAAAAATTGTTACAGGGCGCATTGGACGAAAAGTTCCATCAGGATACAAATATATTTCAGTATAGATTCACCAGATAAAAGGAGATCAAAATCGGTGACGAGTCAACCGTGTACTCTCCTTGTAAGTGTGAGATAACAATTCAAAGTTAAATTTATAAAATTTAAAAAAAAATAAATAAATAAAATAAAAAAGGTTGAGTGATTTTCACAACAGGGAAAAATAAGGTGATTATTTGAGTCACAAGGGAAAATTTACTAAAAAAAAAAAGGTAAAATGATATGAATTTTGTATAAAAAATTTTATTCGGGGGGGAGGGGTAGTTGTGACATCATAATTGTAGGGGGGTTTGTTTTGTGTGTGACTAACTGTGACAGGGGGGGACTAGAAAAAAAATATGTTACGTAATATGTGAACGATACCTATTCTATATAAAATATCCAAATATGAGAATGAAATTTTTTAAATAAAGCCAATGTTAAATCCTTACGGGGATTTGCATGTTAATTTCGATTCAAAAGGGGGCCCTTCCCCCTTATTTCAAGCAGTCAACATTTAAAATGCAAGTTTGCAACTAAGGTGCTATGGGAAACTTAATATATCTCGACACAAAAAAATCTGGTGTGAAAAGCAGAGTACACAACTTTCGATTATCAAAGGTAAGAGGAAGTTGTGTGATGTACGTTAATCACACCGATTTTTTAAATAAACATTTTATAATAGTAGATTACTATTAGCATTTTAGTTTAGTATAGTGATTTTTTAAAGAATAAAAAAAGGGCAAAAAATCAGTCTCTTACAAAAACTTAAATAATCATTTTAAAAAAATATTTATTTTTTTTTATGTATGAGTTATTCAATAAATAAATATTTGTATTAACAAAAAATCTACGAAAATAGACCACTCTGGGAAAGAAGGTAAATTTTGGGAATGAACACACTTTTTTCTCATTCACACTCACACTCACACACACATTCACTCAGTCTTTTCGGCAACTCAGGCCATTTAACGTGTGTTAAGACTTTAGACGATAACCGTTGTGATTAATATATAAATTGTGGGGTCAGGCATTTCTATTTAAGCCATCTGGTATCCAAATGGCTTAAATAAAATCATCGGACTGCCTGGGTCCGAACCCGCGACGTTTGGTATAGGAGGTAGGCGCTCTATCTACTACGCCAAACTCGGGGGCATTTGGAAATGAAATATCGTAAAAGAAATTTAAAAAAATATATACATCGGCTCTTACATGGAATGAATATTTATAAATAGCTAAAGGCTTTTTTTGATAATTTTCCGATAGATATGTTTGTGACAGTCCGTCACACAACTTTTGATTAGGCTACTGTGGATGTGCGATTTAAAAAAAAAAAGAATAAAGTTTAAAAAAAAAATATATTCATTTAAAATAATAAGTAATAAATAATTATTTATTTAATCAACTATTGTAATAAATGATTAAATAAAAAAAATATATTACATGAGAAAATAAAAATTGTTCAAAAGGTGGAAGATTTAAACGCTTAAGCCTTTCAAATATTATCTCTCTCATTAATTATATAAATAAATTATTTTTAAAAAAAAGTAAATTTAATTTATCGAATTGATAAATAGACTCACCTCGTCCCGGTCCAGCAGGGGCGAGCTCATGCTCGGTTGTGGCGCGGTGCGGCTGGTGGCTGCATGGCATAGGAAGGCCCCCGTGGCCCCTCTGTAAGAGAACTTGCGGATGGGTGGTCCCTAAAGTCTGCTGGTTGACGTATTCAGGGCCCCTGAGAGGGCGCACACTGCGACCCTCTGACTTATGCTGTCAATGGGCCACTGAAAATGCGTGCGAGAGGAGAGAGCGTCGTCGCCGCCACGTCCCCCGTCGCCGTCGCCGTCGCCGCCACACGTGCGCAAGTCTCAATCAGCTCGCTCCCCTCCAACACCTATTCAAGACAAAAATACGTTTAATGAATGAATTAGAATACAATTTAAGATTTCATAAAACAATATAAAAGAATGAAAATATATTTTTGGAAAAAGTAGATTTATAGGGATGAAAGTTGTATTTCAATTATTTAAGGCCGATTAAGCAAACGTTTCGGTCTCGGCCGAGACCATTTTCAGAGCTAACATAACAAGAGTAAGGGCAAATAGGCCAAAAATTAGAATGTCATTTTAAAATCTTAATATTTAAGAGTAATAATATAAATATATATATATCCCTTATGGGCTGACAATATGAGATAAATATTACACAATTCATAACCTTAGAGTTACAATTTAAGTAATTTAAGTATATAGGTCCTAATAATGCAAATAAGTATATACAGGTTGAAACAATTGAGTTTATTATTGGAAGAGTAACAGTCATATTTTAAAATGTGCCCTTATCCTTATAGCTCTGAAGATGGTTGCGGCTGAGACCGAAACGTTAGGTTAAAATAAATGGAATAAATGCTACTTGCTTTTCTTTTCTTCATCCTGTTATTCATCAACAACTTCCATCCAGTTATAATTGTATATACTTTTCCCAAAAATATATTTTCATCATCATCAACAAATATATTTTTAAATGAATTAGTATTATTTTATAATAATTAGTAAATCATTACAATTAAAACCATCTAATATGAAGCTTTTGAACAAAATCGGCCAAAAAGGCCTACATTACTAATGTACTTTATTAGTTTTTTCCAATTTTCACAAAATTCGCTCAAACGATTTTGATTAAGATTCATAAATTAATTATTTTTTAGATTCTCTTTAAAATGTATTTTCTCATTTAGCCATTGAAATCTTGTGAAGACTACTTTACTCTTGTACTTCATAGCAAAGATAGGAGAAAAGGTTGCCATGGTAACAAAATATAAATAAACAAATAGTTGATAAATTTTTCAAATGTACAGTACTGTCGGTAATTAAATATATCTCGACATAAAAAAATCTGGTGTGACAAGCACAGAACACGCCCCCGAGTTTGGCGTAGTAGGTAGCGTGCCTACCTTCTATACCAAAAGTCGCGGGTTCGGACCCAGGCAGTCCGATGATTTTATTTAAGCCATTTGGGTACCAGATGGCTTAAATAAGAATGCCTGGACCCCAAATAATATATATTCATAACGGTTATCGTCAAAGTCTTAAATGGCCTGAGTTGCCGAAAAGACTGTGTGAATGTGAGTGTGAGTGTGAATGAGAAAAAAGTGTGAATGTTTAAAAAAAAAAAAAGCACAGAACACAACTTTCTATTACCGAATGTAAGAGAAAATTGTGTGCTGTGCGACTAGTCACACCAGATTTTTTATATTTGACAAAGACAAATTTTATTTTATAATTATTTTTTTTATTTACTTAATTTAGATTTCACCCCAATATCCGTTTATTTATTTTATAATATTATCAACGACCTAAAACCTCTTGAGTTTGTGTATTTTATATAAGCGTATAAGTAAGTATATAATATTAGGATACACAAGGGAAGATGTTTCTATTAAACTTGTGTTTGCTTTGCAATCATGAATTTCGACCAAGAATATCCGAATCAATATTGATGTTGGATGTTTACAAACAGAGCCATCGGCACGGCGCCTTCTTGGCGCCTTCGCGTTGTTGCTAGGCAACCAACCTCGTTTCTTCAATGCACCAATTCAGCAGCGCAAATCCTGGGCAACAAATTTTTTTTTTCAAATATAAATAAATAAAGAATAGAGAAAAACATAAAATTTTATGAAAATTATTTTTTTTTCTTTTAAAAGGATATTTCATAATTTTGGACTGTTAATTGGGGTGTAGAACCCTCTGATATGATAAAAGCAAAAATATATCATAAGAAAAAAATTACAAAGTCATGTAATTTTCTCTTTTAAGACTTAGAGTTGTTTAACACTTAATTAATCTTTTTTTTTTTTAATTTAAAATGTGTTAATGAATTAATTTTTAAGTGAGTTAGAATTAAGAACATATTTTTTATCCTGATAGAAATAAATATTAAAAAAATTGTTAGCTGTCTCAAAGCAATCTACTAAATATTCTTGAGAAGGTTATAAATCTAAAACAACTGGCGATTCTTTATTCCCCCCTCCTTGACTACATCTTGAGGTTATATTTTCATTCTCTTTTTTTTTTCGTTCTACTTAACAATCGATTTTTTATTCAAAAGAACAAAAAAATGCCATGGAGCATAAAATCTTACTTTTTATTAACGTTCTTTTTTAATCTAAAAATCGTTAATTTAACTAATGGGAAAATATTTTTGTTATCACTTGTAAGAAAAATTATATTAACTTTCCCTGCCAACCTACGGTTGATGGGCAAAGTTAATATTCAGATTGTGAGTATATTATTTAATTACAATCTTCGAGAGAGTAGAGCAGTTATAATATTTAATTGAGATAAATTGAGAAAAACAATTTTTTATGGTAATTAAGTGGCGATTAGAAAAATTGGTTTTCCGGGACGTACATTTATGCAATTGTAAAGGAATCCGGTATTAAGTTTCAATTATTAAAAAAAAAAACTTTTTAACAATTTATACCAAGCGGGGCGAAATCTCGGGATTGGGGACCCCGAGCAATCAGCGTGTGGAACATCCCCCGGTAGCCATCGGTATTATTGTATTTAAATTATATTATAAATTAATAATTCGTAAATGGCCTCTATAGCCGAAAAGGGTTTAAAAAAACATACTTGTGCCATCTTCAAGTTTTTTGTTTCCTTTTCGGCTAATGAGGTCATTTAGGGGTTTTGACGTATGTGTAATATAATTAGTTAAAAAAATAATTAAATAAAAAGTTTTTTCCCATTCATTCTCTATATCACTGGTATGTGAAATAAATATACATATTGTGTAGGGGAGAGGGGTTGGTCACTTAAGGGAGAATAGTTGTAGCTGGAGAGAATTTTGAGTTAAAATTATGAGAAAATAAACAACATGTAATTTAGTTCATTAGCTACCCACTACAAACAAAGAAATTGACATTATGCCACTGATAAGTATTTTTAATTAATTTCAAAAAAAATGTGTCTTTGTACGGATTAGCCCCGGAGGTTGGGGCTATTCCGTACAACGGGAGGAGGCTATATCGTACAACTAAGAAAATAACATGAAAGGATAAAAGAAATGAAAAAAATAAATTAATTAATTAATTTTAAATTTATTTGTTTAAACAAGAATCGAAACGAATTTATCAGCGGCTCTGCAGCACTGCAAGCCGAATGGACCCACCCACCCTGCGCACATTCAGCACCTGAACCAGTGTCTTCTGATGACGAATCATCTTCAAACCTAATTTTTCTTCGGCTACTTGATTTTACAGAACCCCTTGTCTTGAAACTTGTGTTCTTTGGTTTAGAGTTCACTCGAGCTTTACTTTTTACAATCTTCTTCTCGATGTTTGATTTTTTCTCTCTAACGTTTCTGTACGGTTTAGCCCCAACATGTAGCTTGTGGCGATTTTATGTCCTAACCTCAAAATTCTTAGCCTAACTTGTTATCACTTGGTATCAAAAGATAGCTGAAGAAGAGTAGTTGCTTATGAATTCATATAAACTAGTTTGTAAGTAAAAGTTCTCCAGTCACCTCTTATTTTAAACTGGCTCAAAATTAAAAGAAAATTCACCAAAACATGTTTTTCACAATAATCCGAGGTACACCATGCGCTCGGTGGAACTTTCTCAACATTACAGCTTGCTAGATGGGGTGCTAGGTTGCAGCTCCGATCAGACCTCAATATCTTGAGAAATAGACGAGAAACAGACTGTACGGTTTAGCCTCACTGTACGAAATAGCCCCGCTCTCCCCTATATTTATTTATTAATGTACCGAAGGCTACCGGGGGACGTTCAACGCCCTGATTCCTTAGACCCCCCTTCTTAGGTTTCGCCTTGATTAGCATCTCTCATCTTCAAGGTGATAAATCAATATGAAGATAATAAAACAGTATTAAGTGTGAAAAGGTTAATTTTTAATAAAAAATTGAAATTTATGAGTTTTAATTCCTCCTGTTTATTTATTTTTCTCTGTGTTATTTAAAAATGTGAATTGATGAAGAGGGAAAGGACGAATTTTTATTATCCTTTCGTCCTTTTTTAGGATTTTAAAATTAAAAAAACGGTGCGAAAATTCTGTAATATGGACGATATGTAAACTTTTAATGAGATACAAATGTTTTACTAGCTCTAACCTTTTGCAGTTAAGAGTTAATGATATTTTTATATAGTCAAGAGAGAAGAGGGATGATATTTTAAGCCACACCTACCACTTAGTTAAATGAGTAAATTTGACCTCACCTCTTTTCAAATTGCATTCTTACCCTTCCTCTTTATGAACATCTATCTCTATTCTCTTAAATTTTGAAAAAAAAAAAAAAAAAAAAATTAATTTTGAATAGAGAAAATAAAGCAAGGGATACTTTTTTGTATATTTTCTTACTATTTTTTAAATACCGGTAGCCCTCTTGAGAAAAATTTTTTATACAACATATGTAACTGTTATGTATTTTAGGGTGATGCGCTGTACACGTATATAGGGTTAAAAATAATTAAGTTTCGCTACAGCCTAAATTTGATACACATATCAGGAGAGGATTCAAATCTAAAAAAAAAAAAAATAATAAAAATAGGCCTATATAAAGAGAAGTTTGAATTTGAAAGAAACATTATTTAAATTTTAAATGCTTTTCAAATTATACCCCCCCCCAACAAGGGGGGGGGGGGGTAAATTACCCCCCTGAGATTTGAAAAAAAAATACTTTTTTTCGAAAAAAAAAATGTATTTTTAATGTCAAATTTTAAAAATTAATACTTAAAAATTTGATTTATATTTATATTCTGGCAAACAAGTACAGAATGCGCCTTTAAATTACCGAAATTAAGAAAAAAATATGTGCTGTGCGACCAGTCACTCCAGATTACCCCCCCCCCGAGAAACACCTCTGGATCCGCCACTGCCCCCCCCCCCCCGGTCTTAAAAATAGAAAGAATAACATGAAGCTTTAACAAAGTTCAAGCGGTAAAGATAGTTAACAAAAACGACACTAGAGGCAGCACTTACTCAGAGCGCCTTGTAGTTATGCAAGATCTTACCAAAAAAGATACATTTTTTGCCTAGTTAAAAGGGATTCATATTATTATTATTATTATTATTACTAGGAACCGACCGAATATTCGGTTTCGGCCAGTTTCGGCCAAAAATCCTGGTTTCGGCCAAAAAGTAGCCGAAACCTGAGTCTGAAAAGATGGGATGAGACTCGCATGCAAAAAAAAAGGTCAAATGATTTGCAAAAGCGGAAAAAAAAAAAAATTTAGTCTCCCTAAAAAAAAGGTAGGGCCTAAATAGTTCCCCGGGGGGGGGGGGGAGGGGGGGACCCCCCACAAACTCGCGGGTTGGCCCCAGGCAGCCGAAATTTATTTAACGGGATTTGGATAAAAAAAAAAGGTAAAATGATATGAATTTTTTATAGGAAATAGGAAATACAAGTTTCGGTTTCGGCCGAAACTAAGATTGAGGCCGAAATTCAGTTTCGGTTTCGGCTGAAAATCTTGTTTCGGTCGGATCCTAATTATTACATACATGTATATGCTAAAACATTTAATAAATTTGATAATTTTTTTTTTTTTAGAATATCAAGAAGAGGCCCCGAGGCTCTCAGGGCTTGTTAAAAACGAGTTCGCCCCCCCCCTCCGAAAAAATTCAAAATACACCTCTGGTACAAAATGTATATAGGCTCCCTCTTCTAGTGACGCCCCAGACCCCCAACGCCTCTGTTTAAAAGTAAAACATGACAATATCCTCACTGGGATGGATTGATATGAAAAAAATTTGGTTTAGAAAAATAATAGGAAAATTAGATTTATAATCATCACCTATTAAATTTATCCAATTATAACCGCCTAACAAAAATCAAACAAAATTAAAATATACCTTTTACTATATAAAGCAAATTCATTTTAAGAAAAGATAAATAAATTGAGTATTAAAAATCTGGTACTGCACAGCACACAACTTTCTCTTACCTTCGGTAATCGAAAGTTGTGTACTGTGCTTGTCACACCAGATTTTTTGTGTCGACATATATTTAGTTTCCGACAGTAGGGTACAATTGAATTCAAGATGTAAAATTTATAAGTATGGGAAAATATTTATATTTTGATACCATGGCAACCATTTCTCCTATCTTTTCTATGGAGTACAAGAGTAAAGTGGTCTTCAGAAGATTTCAATCACAAAATGAGAATATACATTTTATAGAGAATCTAAAAATAATTGATTTTTGAATTTAAAAAAAATCGTTGGAGCAAATTTTGAGAAAATCGAAAAAAACTGAAAAAGTGAATCAGTAAAGTGCTAGTACTTTTTGGTCTATTTTGTTCAAAAGCTTCGTGTCACGTCCCATGGGGGTGCCTAACTTAAATATAAAATTTCAACTTCCTAGCTCTTTTCGTTCTTGAGATATTTTGTTCACAGACACACACACAGACAGACACACACACACACACACACACAGACACACACACAGACAGACCATGTCGCGAAAACCACTTTTTTGGATTCAGGGGACCTCAAAACGTGAAGATCCATCAAAATCTCGACATCGAATTTTTGACATGAATCCAATACTTTCTCTCTATATATATATTACATATATACATAGGTAAGAGAAAGTAAAAATAGGAAAGACATTTTGATATCTAAGACACCAAGCGGCGAGAGTTCGAACTAAATAACAAGCTTGTTGTATGATTTGATTCTCTTATGCACGTGACAATCAAGTTCCAAGAATACCTTGGTTCCAAGTAAAATGGATATTTCTATTTTAATAACGAATTATTAAAATGATATGACATTTATATAATAAAAAAATAAGAAATTGGATTTTTATCAAATACAAATTTATATGGTAGAAAATTTTAGGATACACAATTTTACAAGAGAATAGAGAGAATGAGAATAATTATAATAAATATTATAAATACCATTAATAATAATCCTGAGTCGACCCCGCAGTGTGAGACGAAGATGAAGAAAGGTGACGACCATTAAAATTAATAATCCATTATCCAAAGGCACTAATTAAAACACTGATGAACACTAATAATCACAAAATAAAAAAAAAACTTTTAATTCAAAAAGCGAATATGAAGTGAATGGATGGGGCTCCAAAAGCCTACTGGCTCTTCGTAGATGGCGTCCCTTTCTCTTTTAAAAAGGGAGGGAATTCAAAAAGGAGTAGAGGGGGGGGGGGGGGATGGCGCGTAATATGAAGGCATTTTTTTAAATCTGGTGTCATGTTGCACAGTATTTAAATTTCTGTTAGCTTCGATAATTGAAAGTTGGGCATATATTTAGTTCTGGGTAGTATGGTACATTAGAATCAGGGAGATATTAGAATTCATATGTAAAATTTATAAACATCAGGCAAAAACGAAAAAATTTAGATAAAAAAAAATTTATTGAAAATTTGTCTTTGAGGGGGCCCGGGGGTTCAGAGATAACGTTATTTTAAAAATATTTTTGTGTATGGAGGGGATATTTAAAAATGAGTTCGCCCCCACTCCCCGAAAAATTCAATATTCACCTCTGATCAGCGGCGTAACCAGCCTTTGAGGGCGGGGGCGAAGCTCAACTAGGGCGCCGATTTTCCAGGGGGCTTCATAGGCCGTAGGGCGCCTATGCCGGTTTCGAGGGGCGCCAAGGGCTTGATGCGCCTGGGGCGGGGGGGCGCCCCCCCTCGCCCCCACCTGGTTACGCCACTGCCTCTGGTTCAAAATGTATATAGGCCCCCTCTTCTAAAGACGCCCCAGGCCCCCAATTGTCTCGGTACGCCTCTGACAGTAAGTTGCTGCGTTCAGTAACATGGAACCGATTTCTCTTTTTAGTTATTTACATTGCTATAGTACTAATTCCACGTGATGACAATACCTATAATAACAAAAATTAAATATATTTAGTACGTGATTAGCGTGTATTTTTTTGCCTTTTTTAAACAATATTTATTAATCTGCCCACGACCTTTCTCCGCCATCTCAATGCCCCCCCAATTTTCTCTGGGGTCTTCTACTGCCCCCCCCTCCCCCGGAAAGTCTCGAACGCCCACAAGGAGGCGTTATCGCCCACGTTGAGAACCTATGATCTAATCGTTCGATAGCCATTTCTCATCGACAGGACCTAGGGCGTTATCAATGTTGAATCCATTTTTTCTGAAATAGAACTAATCATAAAATACTCTGGAAATATTAAATATCTGAAGTATTTTCCTCAGTCATTTTTACTGCTCCCTGCAGGCAGATCCACTAAAGACTTCTGCTTTCTTACGATCCCTATACTCAATTTTCCAAGTGGCATTCTTACCCAAAGAATGCTTCCGGAGATAGAAGCAGAATAAAATGCTACACATTTGTATATACATAGTTGTACATTAAGATTTTATATTTACTATAGTGCAGGGAGAAAAATATATTCGGGAAGGCAGTTTTTTTTTTTTTTTTTTTTGTAAGTGATTGGAAATTATGGATGAAGACAATGTAATGTTATGAACATGTATTGCTTAATACATCTTTTGAAGTTGTCGAAGTGCTGAAGTACAGTGAGTACCAGCAATGTGATTATTTCATTGTTTTTTTTTTTTTTTTAAATATGAAAAAATTTTAATTTCCGTAGTCCAAAACTTGAAAATAAATTTTTTAATAATTTTATTTAAGAATTTCATTATCTTTTATAAAAAAAAATGAAATAATCACATGTAGAAAACGCATTGGAAGTACTTGATTTTGGCTCTCAAAGTACAAAAGAATCGCAGTGGCTTTGTAGTTAATAAAATAATAATTTATTATTAAAAATTTTATATTTTTAGTTTATTCAAATAAAATTCAATAATAATTTACAAAAGTAATAATATCTAATCTTAATAAAATATTATTTTTTTTTAAATCCCCAAAAAAACTTTGGTTACATCGTTATTTTTTTATACATTAATTAAAAAAAAAAAACTGGGGATAAAAGTTAAATAATTATTAAGATATTATTTTATATTTATTAATTATTCAGCTTTAAGTGAAGGTTCACTTGAGTTAATTAAGTAAATGATATTGCTAAAGATTTATATTAATAAAAAATAACGATAATTTATTAGAAACTAAATATTTAGTGACTAAAAGTTAAATTAAATTAAAAAGATTAAATAAAAACAATTAATAACTAACTAAAAATAATTGTATCCAAATATTTTATGCATGTAAGGATATCTTCACTATCACTGGAACAATCTTCAAGTCTAAAAACACAAATGGAACAAAAATTAAAGACAAGTTGTAAAATTTAAAAAATATGGAATGAAAAGAAGCAATTCTATCAACTTCAAAATATAAAATAAAATGAACAAAAAACATCACCACAAATTTGGAAGTCTATAGGGTTTCAAA
Organism: Euborellia annulipes; assembly: GCA_023213315.1. NCBI lineage: Eukaryota > Metazoa > Arthropoda > Insecta > Dermaptera > Anisolabididae > Euborellia > Euborellia annulipes. The sequence goes on along the minus strand of JAKCPI010009452.1, from coordinate 19,284 downwards.
ATTTTTTCTATTCCTACCTACTCCAAAATTTTCATACTCTACAAAAATTAAACAAAGGATTATTTATTTCAATTTAGGGATAACAAATAGCTAAAAAGTCAGTTATTTTTTAGCATCATCTTAGCCAAGTAATTGAGTTTAATTTTATAAATCCCATGGGAATCAAAATAATATGGGACAAAAGTGTCCAGGAATTTTAAGAATTTTATTTCAAGTGTTTTTCCAAAAAGATTTTCCCCAGAGTCTCTATATTCAAAAATAAATAAGAATATTTCCTGCCTTATTCTCCTATTCAGGGGACAGTATTAGAAATAATAGGCGAGTCTGAGGAGAAATAAACTGAACGGTGATTAATAAATAAAAATAAATAAAAATTAATCTGAACAGTTGCACAGATGAGGAGAAAGCTGATATAGAGAATAAAAGAAATGTCGTTCTAGGCACAGATATCTTGTGGTTCACGCATTCAATTATAAAGTGTTCGAAAATAAACTCTTTTCAAATAATTTTTTTGACATAAAATGAAGCAACACCAGCCGAAAAATTTTATAAAATTAAAACATTTAATTTATAAGTTCCGGGTTGACCGAGCTGGAGCTCGGTCGTTTTTTTGATAAAATTGGAAAAAACTAAAAAAGTACATCAGTAAAGTACTAGTACTCGAATTTTCCCAAACAGGAGATCTAGAACAATTTCATATCGCGTCGATATAAATTTAGTTTCCGACAGTACAGTACATTCAAGAGATGTAAAATTTATAAGTATGGGAAAATATATATAATATATCATGAGCGTACCCAGCGGGGGGCAGGGGGGCAGCTGACGACCATGATCTGACCATGCCCCCCCTAGATTTGATCCTGGGTACGCCCATGTAATATATTTGGTTACCATAGCAACCATTTCTTCTATCTTTCCTTTGAAGTTTAAGAGTAAAGTGGTCTTCAGAAGATTTTACTGGCAAAATGAGAATATTTAAGATATATTTTCTTTGGCTGGAGAGTGAATATTATTGATGCTGGGCAGGCAGCCAGGATCAATAATGAGAATATTTAGTTTAAAGTGCATCTAAAAAATAATTGATTTTTGAATTTTAATCAAAATCGTTGGAGCGAATTTTGAGAAAAAAGTACATCAGTAAAGTACTAGTACTCTTTGGTCGATTTTGTTCAAAAGCTTATTTTCACGCCTCAGGGGGTGGCTAACTTAAATATAAAATTTAAACCTCATAGCTCTTTTCGTTCTTGAGATATTTTGTTCACAGACAGACCGTGCCGCGAAAACCATATGTATATCCATCCATATGTATATCCATCAAAATCTCGACATCGAATTTTTGACATGAATCCAATACTTTCTCTCTATACTAAGAGAAAGTAAAAAAACAAAAAAACTTTATGTTAAAAATGAAGAGTTTCGAATGATTTCAAGAAAAATTGGACTGTTATACAAGGGCGGATACAAGGGGGGGGGGTAGAGGGGGTAATTACCCCCTGAGATTTGAAAAAAAATACTTTTTTTCGAAAAAAAAAATGTATTTTAAAAATTAATACTTAAAAATTTGATTTGTATTTATAATCTGGCAAACAAGTACAGAATGCGCCTTTAAATTACCGAAATTAAGAAAAAAATGTGTGCTGTGTGACCAGTCACTCCAGATTACCCCCCTCCCAACGAGAAACACCTCTGGATCCGCCACTGCTGTTATAAAATACAAAACTCCATTGTTAATAAAAGCTTTTTTGATTATCTTAATTTTATTAAATGAAGATGATGATTCAACTTACTTGGAATGGAATTCTTCGCATTTTTCTTTACTCCACTTTCCTCGTTTAAGGGCTGACATGCATTGAGCCGCTAGAGATTTGAAACATTGCCGTCGCGTAGCATTGTGGGGTGGATTGTCCCAAAGAGGAGTAGCTCTCACATACGACCAAGCAAGAAGGGTATAATCCATTACAGAATCCCAGTGTTGAGAATCAACTAATTGGCGGCCTTGTTCAATTAAACATTTCTGAAAACAAAAATTTTGGCAATATTATAACTAAACAGAAATGGCTAAAAAAATCTAAGAATAAAAAAAATGAATCTAATCCTAAATTAATTAAAAATTAAAGAAATTTTATATTTACCTTGAACGCTAATAGATGTGTTGCTGCTCTATTATAAGCTGGAGAGTCTGTTTTAGAAGTCAATCTAGTGTTTGGTAGTGATTTATAAATATTTTTTTTTAAATAATTTAGTTTTTCTTCAAGCGGTTTTAAATCTGGTTCAGGTATCCATGATGTAATATCCTAAAATTAATTAAAAATGTTAGAAACAAACAAAAAAATAGAATATACGCTATATGAAGTCTATTTAATACTGTTAAAAAATATTATTAATATGTAATTTATTTAATAGGACGTTAAACAACAAACAAATAAGCCCTTTTTTTGAATTTCGAAAAATTTTTTTAAGATTAATCACATTAAATAAAAGATATTTTGAAAAAAATTCGGTCTATATCTGATAGATAATTAAATTAGTAATCAATGTGTTAAAAAATAATTATTTTTTTGCCTTTAATTAATTAGCTGGAACCTTTCAAATGAAATGGAATAAAACGCTTGTTTCCCTATGGGGAGAACTAACGCCATCTCTTGCCGCCTAGAGTAACCAGCTTCTCATTCGGCGTTAAACGGTTTTTCGAGACGCGCATCTTAATGAGTATCATATAAAGTCTAAATGGCCTGAGATGCCGAAAGACTAAAATAAAAAAAAAAAGGATAAAGGAGAAAAAACAGCCTTATCCAGCAGGATGGACCCATCCTTAGGAGGTCTTAAAATTATATAAAACATCACAAAGATATGTACTCATCGGGCACGAGTGTAGTCGCTTTTTACTAATGTATATATACTTTGCATATATTCCTGGTATATACTAGGTTTTATACAAGAATTTTAACTTCACATGGTATATAATTATACATATACTGTAAATATAAAATTTCCATAAGCCGTGTCAATTGTTGAAATTTACTCTACGTTTCGGCTCTCCATTTTTCAAGAGTGTTGGATTAGTAAGCGGTGGTCGTGGTGGTGGTTTGTTTTCGAGGTCAAAATCTTGATAATCCCTTGTGAAAATGGATCCAAAAGGAGAGAAGATAGTGTCAACTAAGTTGCAACAACCAAAGTGATTTGACCCGAGAATTTTAACTTCACATTCACTCAGTAAATATATTTGGATAAATAAAAATATATATAGAAGAAATTTTATTTACTTTGGTGACGTGAAGAAAATTCATAAAATTTAATATGTATTTCCCCTGGCTAGGCGGCTTCGGCGGGCTTTGCGACTAGTTAAAAATAAAAAATAAAAAATAACTTTAAAATAACCCCCGGGAATGACTCAAACCTATATCGATTTCGAATTTAGAAACTGAAATATTAAAATAATATAATATATAGAATTTGTGCCAAGTTATTCTTGATCCTATTTTTGGGCTGATCATTATTATTTGTTAAAAAATAAAGGATTAACAAACATGAATAACTTTTGTTTTAAAAAATAGTTTGATTTAAGAATAATAATTTACTATAAATAATGTAATATTTAAGATTTACAAGTCGTTTACCTTTTCAGTATTTGGATATTTAGAAACGACCGATTGGATAAGATTAATTAGCTGTTCTTGAGATAATCCTTTAAGCGTTGAACTAAGAGGTCCTGAAGCAGATGATGGTTTTTCTATTCTACTTTTTTTGGCATTTGGAGAATACTGCAAAAATAGAGAATAGTATTTTTTAGTGTAGACCAGTAGGAATATCAATGAAAATTTTAAATGGTTATTTTCTTTGTCAAATCATTAAGATGTAGATATAGAATGATACTAAAATTTTTGATTTTATTTTCTTATAAATATTTACTTGTTTCTAGCTGACAAGCATGAGCAATTTTGGCATTATATTCTACCTTCTTCATTATATATATATATATATATATATATATATAATATATATAATTACATTACATGTCATTTGTAAAATTTATAGCTAAATTGGGTCTGATTATGCCGAAATAAGTGGAAATGGTGCATGCTTAGCTAGAAAAATAAAATATAAAAATTTTAGTTTTATTTTATTGTTTTCTAAATAACATTTTTCATGAAATTTTCATATATATAAGTAAATAAGTTTTTGTCGAGGCACACTTTTAACGATTTCAAAATTTGGTGGCACACAAAGAAAAAGTTATGTTTAAAAGTTGTATATTTACCTAAAATATACTGTGTAAAATAGTTTATGATAATAATAATAATATTATAATTCGTAATAAAAAAGGCATAATTTTTACTATATACATTTCTAAAATTTGCCGGCACACAAAAATGCCGCGGCACAATGGTTGAGAATCACTGATTTAGAGAATCGTAAGATTCGAAATAATATATTGAATTTTCTCAGAAATTAAGATGCTTAAATAATAATAATAACTAAATAATTTATATATATATATCATGTCTTGATCCTTGAGGTAATAATGAAAAACATATAACCAATTAATTAAATTAATAAATATTTGGTTATATGTTTTTCAATAATAATAAGTGTAGCTCAACAGAAGAATGAAAAAATCACTAACAATTATAGGGTGTTTTTTGCCATTTATTATTTTTTAACTATTTAACTTACTTTACTATTTTTTTTATCAGGAGAACTTTGCAAATCCTTCAAATCGTTGAGTAATAATTTTTTTCTCGGTGTACTTCTTAATACAATTGTACTTTTTCCAGGGGAGTTTTTCACAGGAGTTCTTTCACTTGACCTCCTTTCTGCAGCTATAGGACTCCATTGGGTTGGAATTCGACGTCGGCCTCGTTGCTGAATTACAATCTCATCTGGTGATGGGGCAGGAGTGAGATATGAAGAAGGAAGATTCACGTTCACGTTGATATTCGATAAACTATTATTATTTGTCGGAGCTGAAAAATGAAGAATTAATAAAGGTATAAGTAAGGTTAGGATTAGTTATTGATTAAATATTCTGTATGTAAATTAAAAGTTAATGTTTGTTACACCAAAATTATTTTGTTATATTATATTTGTAAATATTATTTCAGCTCAAACAACGTTTCGAAAATTATCACAATCTTATCTAACCTTCTTTTGCTATTTGTCCTTGCGTTTTCACCTATGATTATTTCATATTTTTTTCTTTTTTTTAAAGATAATAGAATTTTTTATTTGGAAATTTCAGTTATTTAGACCACCAAAATATCAATTAAAGATTTTTCATCATTAAAAAAAAAAAAAAAATGAAATAATCACATGTAGAAAACTTGACTCTGGCACTTGTACTTTTTTTTGTTTTGCCCACAAGCCACCGGCTAAAAAGTTTACAAAAATATACATTTACTGTACATATATACAATATTATTTGTGTATATTGATGTATTGAGGAATGGGACCAGTGGTGAGTTATAGGGGGCTCGCAGAGCCGCTTTGTTGAAATTATTGATAATTTGCGAGCCCCTTGTTATTTGAAGTTTCTTTTTTTATAATTTCTTAGAAACTTTTAATTTTATATATAGCAATTCATTCGACGCTATACAGTGTATTTTCTCCTAGAACAGGAGTCGGCAACCTATTTTAAGTAAAGAGCCTTCCTTAAATAATTTTAAAAAATCTTACCAAGAGCAGTATCAGACCTTTATAAACATTTTGACTAAATAGAATTATTATACTTATAAAAATTAAAATATATATATATACAATAAAAATATATTCTCTGGTCAATCAGTGAGAGAGAATGGTAAACAGACTCATAAAACGGAAGTCAGTGGCTAGCGCTTTATATATATATACAGATATCAACATTCAATTCTTTTTTTTATCAAACTAGGAGGGAGTTTGTTAAAGTTGTTATACCTCATCACCAAATGTAATATTAATTACAATTTGAACGGTGCCCTTCCAGATAAAGATATTTTAATTTTCATATTTCAATTCTTACGAGTTATCCCATTTCTTAATGTTACCACAATATACAAAAATATTGCTAAATATTTATAATTTTCTTATTAGTTTCCTTTCATTGTACACAAGACCAGATGCAATGGAAAGAAATTATTTGCTTCTTGGATGTAATTATTAATATAGAGAAGGGGAGTGTAAGCATCGAGCCGGAACGAGGTGGCTCACACAAACAGCTCACTTCTCGCTTTTATTATAATTCATATATTAATATATAGAAAGCAAATTATTTTTTTCCCTTTAAAATTGTCTCTTCCGAAAAATTAGAATGACAATATATATATATATATATATATATTAATAATTAATGTTTTTAAATATGACTCAATTATTTAAGTTTTATTTTCATATTTTTCTTCGGATGGACACTCATGAGAGACGCACCATCAAATTCCTTGCTTAAAAACTTCTATAGTGATTTGACTCAATTAGTTTAAAAAAATATTTTTTATTTTAATTCTATTTTTTTCTTAGAAATTGATCAACATTTAATCCTAATAATCTATGGCCTCTTAAAAATAAATTTTCCATTTTTAAAATTTCTTGAACGTACGAAAATAATAATGCATATAGTACTCTAATTTTTCTAAAATCTCATGGTCAGATTGTCTAATATTTATTTCATACAAAAATTTTCAGATTTCAACTTGGTGAACTGGAAATAAAAATCTTTCTTTCCTTAAACCTTTCAATGCTGTTTCTCGCTAAGTGAATAATTGAAGAAGAAAAATATATATAGAAAGAAATAATGATATACAAACTATCCTAGGGGTACTAAATATAAAAATAGACTAAAAAAATGACCAGAGAGAATTTTTCTGGAAAAATAGATGAAGGGAAGATCATTCACAAAAAAGATTTTTAGAAAAATGACTACTTTTGAGAAAAATATTTCTTTCCAACTCAACACTTGCAAGATTTTTGCTTGAAGCTGTGGCTGTAATGTGATGTGATTATAATGGAGAAATGGAGATATCAGCCAAATAGAAATGCTCTAGGTTCACTAAAACTCTCAGAATAAAGCCCTTTTGGCTAGCTTAGGCTAGGAAATCTACACATAATGCAAAGTGCAGATGGGATTGAACCAGGATTGGTCAATAATAAAATTTATTTGCTTCATACAAAAATATATGGCTCAAGATTAAAGATATGTAATATTTGTCAGAAGATGCCCACAAAAATTATTAGGAGTATCAAAAGTTTTCAACTCTCTACAGAATTGATTGATTAAAATTTATCACTAATTGGGTTGAAAATTTCATGAAATATGGTTAATGAGTGTGAGAGATACATTTTAAAATAAATATTCTAAAGAAAAATAAAAATTTTCTCGGGGCCGTAAGCCCTAGGATAAGGGTAGTCCACCCGCCACGAAAGCGTGGAGGTCCTGGTTCGACTCCAGGGGGTGCAATTTTGCCCAATCTTAAGCACAAACATATCTCGCAAACTTGCTATCTTAAACGATATATTGACTGGCTAATGAACAATCTATTTGAGCATTGATTGAAAAAATTCCATCCTTTTCAAACAAGGCTCTAACTAGTTAATAAAAATTTTCTTTCAACAGATAAATATCACCCAATAAAAAAAATGAAAAGGTGAATCTACTCACTTTGTACTCCGGCTTCGCTCACATTAAGCAAACTCAGACGAGCCGGAATTTCAGCTAATGCACTTCTTGTAGTCATTCTGCCTGGAGTGATATTATCGTGAGGAGGTGTTTCCATTCTATATTAACAAAGTAAAAAAAAAAAATTAGTAAACTTAATAGCCAGGCTATTAATTTTAGGTCAAATTTATTGGTATAATTTTAAATAAAAGGACTGTTTAGTGTAATATTAATTATTTGTGATATAATAAAGAAGAAATCATTTATTAAAAGATATTTCCTAATGTCAAGAAATAATTTCCCGCGTAAAATATACATTACATATTTATAAGATAATATAATATATTCTGTGATTGAAATAATAATTACCTGGTGATTTGTGAGATGTTAATTTAATAAGTAGTAAAGTAGAGGAATTGTATATTAGGGAATCAATATATTTCAACAATTTCACAGCTTTTGAAGTGAAGAGATATAATCTAGGAACAGGTGTGAAAGTAAGCAATTGTGTGTGATGTTTGCAGGGAGGATGTTTGTCTGTTTGCCTCTCTCGACCCACGCGAGGATTTCGCGGCATTTTTTGCTCTAATTTCCTATTGGCTTACACTCACAGAGTATATATCAGGGGGGTGCACTCCAATGGGAGAATTTGAAATTGTGTGACGTCACGTATGCCACCCCAGTGAGAGTTTGACACTTGAATCCGCTAGAGAGCAGGGTAGTCAACCGATGAAATGATCATGTGATTTCTATATATATTATATTCAAATATTGTCAAATACGTTAAAATTGTCATTCAAGAGATAAGTATTGGATTTCATTATATACTTAAAAATGTTTTTAATTATATTTATATGTTTATTAACTACATTTCCATTTATATTTTTAGGAAAAAGAAAATGTTTAGCAAAAAATTGCAATAATTATGACAAACTAATGAAATTGATAACCTAAAGATCATTCGATTTGGGCACAGTATTCCTAAAAATAACAGTCACCTGTGAGATCTTTCACAACAAATGGAAACATCAAATAAGATAAGTAATTTTTCTAATAAAACTAATAAAACTATGATAAATATTAGTGAAAATCAAACAATTGTCAATATTTTTGCCAATAGTTTGAGAACACCAAATATTCTTTAAAATTTATTATAGAAATGGAGAAAGATCATCCATTAAATGATACATCAAATTCCTTAGAAGTTTTTTCTTTTGCTGAGGATTCAGATGTTATTCTTCGACAAAACTATCAACTGGACAACTCGCCTAATTTACCAATAACTTACGTTACTAATTTTGATTCTTTTTCAGATCGTCACAAATCTATAACAAATGACAATTTAACTTTATTTATTTATCTCTTGTGTATTTTTGTTCATTTTTACATATTATAAATTTTTTTATTTCTTTTTTGTATTCTGTACCCCAAAAGGTATAAAATGTATTTATCTGTATTTTAAATAAATAGTTTATCTTTCCAAAATATCTGATGTTTATGTTATAAAAAATACCCAGATTCTTTCTATATTAAAAATTACTTATTAACAAAAAAATAATATATATAATTAAAAAAAAAAAATCAATCAATAATATATATATATATTTACACGAAATACATAATTTTAAATTTAGCGGCTAAAATTTGGTTTGAATTTTGCGCAAATTCCCTGCGTTCTGATTGTGCCACCCTGATGGCGGACAAAAACCAGAAATTAACATTGAGTACGCTCTCTGTTTATATCAGGGAGGTAGGGAGGGACTATAAGCTGCGAACATAGGCGAGGTAAGTGTCGACCGAAGTGGGAGGGTGAAGAAGCTTATCGGCCATCTTGGATTGGGCAAAACATTAGAACCTTGCATTAGAGTCTGTGTAAAAAGTAACAAAATAACAAGCGAATAACTATTGAATAAATAATTAATAATATCAACTATTTATCATATAATATATAAGGTATGTTTTTATGATTATTTTGCCCTTATTTATCTTATATCGAAGTTAAATAATTAATATATTTTTAAATTTATTGACAACTCTTTTTGAGGTTAAAACTTTTATTTTTCTATTTTTTTTTTTTTTTACTATCAAATAGGTAGTTTTTTAACATTATTTATTTATTTCTATTGATTTTTTCTCATATAAAGGATTTTTTTTTTAAAGGAAGAATCATGGTTAATTTCTCGGCTTATGTTTGTTCCAAAAAAACAGTACCGATCCACAATACAAAAGCAAAAGGCAAAAATTAGAAGAGCTACAAAGAAGATAACTTTTCACTCGTAAGTGATGATTATACATGAAGTGATACATTATATGGGAATTACATAATAGGCCTAATATGTGCTAAACTTATTTTTGGGTAACTTTGTTAAATAAATACTCACATGGGAAGACAGAAAAAAATTTTGAAATTCCATTCTTTTCATTAAGAAGAATTAAGACAATTTTTTCTTGTGTAAAATAAAAGCAAATTAAAAAACATTTTTATAAGATTTTTAATTGACGATCTATTTTTTCCCATTATCCCAAACATTTCTGGCGGTATGTAGGTTTGCTGATAAGTGTGAGGAATTATTAAAGAAAAAAATATATAGAAATTTTAAAAGCAATTAAACGACTGTCTTCTACTTCTACTGGAATAGAAATTTTATTAATTTATTTAATTACAGAAACTTCGAGGACGTTTGTTCCCTTCATCGGTATGATACAATACAAATTTAGATGAAAATATATATATTTAATATTAGGAACCAACCAAGTTTCGGCCAATTTTTGTATATGAAATACAAGTTTCGGTTTCGGCTGAAAATCTTGTTTTGGTCTGACTCTATTTAATATATTTATTTTTTCCAAGGCCAATGATATGGTCATTAAGTTACTGTCTAAATTTTATAAAATTTGAACAGTTTATTATCCAACTTATTGCTGAATATTTCAATTTCCCATATTCAGATTTTATTTAATGTGCTTAATCTAAAAAAAATCTTGAATCTTGAAAATCATAAAAAAGAGCTTCTAAAAGTTGTAGATATTTTAAAAGCTTTAATTAAAAAAAATAAATTTGAGTTCGATAGCTTCAAAATTGTGGCCGCAACCTTTCAAACTCAGCATCTCGAAACGCGCACCTTAACTCCTTGGCAATGATAAATGACACCGTATAATATCAATTATTATTTGAAATTTATTTAAACTTTCTATTTTTGAGAGATTATTATTCAATTTTTATAAGTAAAAAAACATCTCAAATAGCTTATATCACTTAATTAGGAAATTTTTGCGCTCTTAAAAATATTTACTTTTTTTCTGATTTTAATTTTTTTGTGAACTAAAAACCTAAAAAAATAAAGAAACTATAATTTTAAATAGTCCGTTTATTCATTTATTTATTTAGGGGGCAGTATAATATTGAAAATCTTTATTAAACTATATATAATTTTATATTGGGTTCAATGGATATTTCAATGTTTTGCCCAATCCAAGATGGCGGACGTGACGTAGCCGTGACGTAGGCGGTCGACTCTCTTCTCAGCTCAATGTCCCTCCCTACCTCCCTGGTTTATATATACTCTGTGGTATATATATACTCTATATACTTACACTCAATACGTCTTTTGTCAATAGCCAATTAAAGATGAGATTTCAAAGAGTGGAAAATTCAAATTTTTATAAAATTTAAAATTTTTTTTTTGAAATATATTTTTTTAAAACACTCACAGTCTTGTTAAATATATTTTTAAGAAAAAAAATCATATTTATTTTTTAAAATTATTTGTAATTAAAGTTACAAAAATGAAATTAGGTAATAATTCTGAGATTTATTTTTGTTGTGTTGGCACCACATTCGCGTTGCCAGCGATCCCGTGGCGATTGGAGTCCCGGTCTCGGTGGCCGGCTTCTAGCTTTATACCGCCATTTTCATTAAAAAGTGACCGTTATTTAAACTTGGTTCCTTTTTTTTATAATTATATCAATAATAATAAAAATTTAATCATCGCTTAATCTTAGTAAGTCACTTTCAATCCCTTTTTTTCATTTTAATATATAATTTATGTTATCAATTTAATAAATATTTGTTTTTCTCCATTTATTCACAGTCAAACAAAAGAAAGTGTGGGAAAATATTATTGTTTTTTGCTTTTATTCATTTAAACGAACTCAACTCATCGATTTTAAATATTTATTCATATTTTTTTAAGGTAATTTTGCAAACTCTTAATTTAAATTAGAATTAATATTTATGTATATATATATTTTTCATCAATATTTGTCATTCTTCATCATTCTCCAAGGATCTACTCTATTTATTAATTTTATTTAATTCAATCAAATAATTTGATATTTTTAGTAAATGTTTGATTTATCATAAATGTTGATTTTGTTTAATAGAATGTAATATTTTGCTAATTGATTGCAGAGCCCAGGATGGCGGCTTCAGCTTCTCCTGCAAATACAAATCTATAAGCGGCCATATTTACCTTCTTAATTGCCCGCCTTTATTTTATCATCTTTAAATCTAATTGGTGTACATTTACGAATAGGTAAGATTATAATCGATTTCATATATTATTTTTATTTAGAAATTATTATATGACATATAGATATTATTTCAATTTTTTGTTTAAAATGGAAAAAATTAAACACTATTTTTTTTATAATAAAAATAATAACCTGTTTCGGTCACTTTTTTCTGGTCTTTTGGCTTGCATATAATTTTTTAACATAATAGCGAAGAAAACTCTCTCTCCTTGTTATCAATTAAGGGGTTCGGGGTCGGCACATCTAATCTTCCCTCACCTTTCTCCCCTGTCTCCGACAGGTGAAGATAAGTCTTCATCTCCTTCGTGCCTCACCACTACTCTTTAGGCCTATGCCATGTTCATAATTATCATGTCAAAATGAAGAAAGAATTCATTGATCACATTGTAATCATCATATTATAACGATATTTACATATTAAATCGAATTTTTTCTTCTAAGTGTTCTTTCCTATTATTGGTTAAAAAAATAATATATAAGCTTTTAAATGCCAGAAAAAGGTGGTTATAAAATAATATTATTTTTTAATGAAACAAATTGTATTGAATTTTTTATTTTAAAACAAAAAGCTAAATATATTTTTTCCTTCAAATTTTAATAATATAATGGTACAGTGAAGGACAATATTAAGTCCCACCCATGCGTTTTCTAGTTGTGATTATTTCATTGTTTTTTTAAAAAAATATATATTTTTTAATGAAAACTTTCATGGTTCAAACCTAGAAAATTTCCAATGAAGATTTTCAATTTCTTTTATAAAAACAATGAAATAATCACAAGTAGAAGTGGGACTTAATATTGTCCCTCACTCTACACGCTATTACAATATCAAAAATTGTATGTGACAATATTAAAGCACCTCCATTCTTTCTCAATGGTATGATTATTTATATTCTTTTTATAATAGAAGATTAATATCTTTATTGGAATTCTCTCTTCTACTTTTTGACTTGAAAAGTTTCCATTAAAACTTTTCATATTTTCTTTAGAAAAATAACAATGAAATAATCACTTGAGAAAACACTTTGGTGGTTTAATACTGACACTTACTGTACAGAGGAAAAATAATTTAACATGGATATAATTGTAATTAATAATTACCATTTTTCAAGAGTCAAATTCTTTTTATATATTATAAAATATAATATTTCAATATTTTCTACTACATTTGAATATCTATTTGAAATTTTATATTATTTAATCTCATTAATTTCTGGCGATTTTTGAATTTTTTAAATATTAAATTTTTCTTATATTTATCTCTTGTTTATGGCTACGTAAGAAAAATAAATTCAAAACTTGGAAATTAAAAAGTAACACCATTTTGATGACAATCAATTTATGAGTTTATTAATTAATACAAACTCAACATAAAAACTAAATACTAAAATCTGTTTTGAAAACATTTTAAATAGAGACAATAAGACTTCAGATTGAGTCTGTTACAATTAAATTCACTGGCATATCGTAGAGTGAATTGCTCTCCAAATCCAAAAAAATAATTTAAATTGAACAATAAAATTTTGAGCCTTTTTTAAATATTTAGCAATTTCAAATTATTTCCATCTTTGAAGCTTTTTAATACAAATTTTAACACTTTGAGCCCATCCAATTCAATAATTGAGTTCTGTCTCATATCAGATATAGATGAACACAATTTATTTGTTTTCCCAAAAAATTTTAACATATTTTTGTATTAGATCAATAAAGCTTTCTAAATTATTAAAATCTATCAATAAAATTTTTTGTATTAAATTGTTCCTCCAAAGAATTCATGACTTTTTGTTTTTTTCTAGGCTACTACTTGTATTAAAAAGCCTCTTCTAAATATTTACTCATAAATAATTTGATTTTTCCTCTCATGAGGCTCTTGATGTTCTTTTATGGTCTCATCTTCTTTTTTGTTTAAACAACTACTATGGGTCAATCTTAGAAAATCATATACCCCTAAAACGGTAACAATGGATTAATATATTTTATGTTTTTAATTATAATCCTCTGTAAATTCCAAAAATGTCTATTAATTTCCATTACACTTTCACTAATTCATTGTATCAAAGGTTTATTTTTATTTGAATTTTATAAGTTTATATATATAGATTATATCCTATATATATATTATCAACGAAGTCAGTGGTTGTTGGTTTAAGTAAAGGAAGATGAAAAGGAGCAGCCATTCTCACTGAATAAGTTAGATGGATAATTAGCCCATGCACATAATAAATGTATTGTACCCATTTGAATTCTCCGGGACAAACAATTTAAAAGAGAAAATAAGGTTTTCCCCAAACGTCTCGCTGGATTGTGAATAATCGGAGGCTTTTTTAATTTTGAATGATCGTGCTTAACTTCCTTTATTTACCCTTTTCTCTGAATTTAGTAAATTAATAATCTTCTCAAATACTAATTTCATTCCCCTCCCATTATTAAAATGAAATCAAATTTTCAATTTTTGATTTAGAAATAAAAATGAACCTTTGAAAAAAATCCCGGTTTAATGTTCACTTAAATAAAGGGCTGTATGTTAACCTATTACAGTAGAACCTCGATAAGTTAAAGTTCAAGGGAAACGGTTAGAAATTTGAGTTATCGAGTTTTTTACTTATCGAGAGTTGAAGTTAGAGAGGTTATTGAAAATATAATTTTTAACGTACCGAGGTTTATTGACTTTGGGCACGTGAGTGAAAAAGGAATTTCGTTTGATCTATTTGTTTATTTAGAATAGTTTAGTTAAATATAAATTAAATTAATAGATTTATTTATTTACAAAAAATTAGTAATTTTTTTCTGCTTCATGTATTTTTGATTTTCTGCATCAACTATTTTTTTCTATGATATGTAAAGAAATACTTTAAGTTAATAGAGGTCACCAAAATATTATTTTAAGTTATCGAGGGCTATGCTCAAAATATTTGTTTAAAGTTACAGAGGTTTTGTTCTTTAAGTAATAAAGGTTTTACGCTGTCAAGGGAAGGGAATTGAAAAAATTTTAAAGTTACGGTGGTTTTGAACTTAGTGAGGTTTAACTTATCGAGGTTCTACTGTAATATTTTATAATTAATTTTTAATTGAGTAGTTTAAAAATGAATAATAACCAAGCAGTTATTCATAACATTACGTTTCCATATAAAATTTGTTTTGTTCTTGAAAAATGAACTAATATTAAAATTGTATGTGAATTTATATTTATAGCTGCAATGTAATGTAATGGGAAGAAGTTAAGAACCAATGAGAAATGAAGCTACTATTTTTTTTACAGCTAAAGTTTCGATAAAATAAACATTTAAATAGAAAAAATATTAGTTGGATTTCTAATTGATACTCAATTTTCAATTTCGAAATTAAAATTTATTGAAGTTCCTAAATAGATAGAGCATGAAGTGAAAAATATTGAAAAAAAAAAATAAAAACAGTGAAGAAGCGGTTTTATAATTGATAAATATGAATAGGCAGCCAGGAAACAAATTAGACAAAAAATTCAGTCAGTCTTTATCTAATTTCAATTGCCGACGTTTCGTCCTTCCTCAGGACAATTGATAGTCAGTATAATACAGGCTATCAATTGTCCTGAAGATGGACATATAAAAAGACAAATAAAAAATTAGGTACAAATTGACTTTTAATTTTTTGTCTCATTTGTTTCCTGGCTGCCATATATTTATAAAATAAAATCGACAAACTGCTCTGTTATGAAAACTTTAAAAAAAATTTCGCAGAGTATTTCACTAAATTTTATGTTATTAAATAATAAATATTAATAATAGTGAGATGGTTGAAGAAATTGGTAAATAATTTTACACTCTGAATAAGTCTCGCCTCCTAGATTACTTTTCGTTAGAGTTTTTATATCACTATCTATTTCAAATAGACTTGTTATAGACAATAATTATTTTTAAAACTAGATGTTTTTGAAATTTTTTGTTTTAAATACTAATTAATAAGTTTTATTAATGCTATTTTTATAGATGAATTTTAAATTTTTGCTTTTTGTTTGTTACAGTTGATCAAATATCATCTTTTGAAGATGTCGACAAATGGTGAAGCAATGGATGGAGCAGAAGGAAGAGGAGGTGGAAAGAAGAAGGACAAAATGACGGTGGAAAAAATCTATCAGAAAAAGTCCCAACTCGAACACATCTTACTTCGACCCGATACTTATATAGGTTCTGTTGAATTTGTAACTGAAACAATGTGGGTTTATGATCAGGAAACGAAACATATGGTTCCATCAGAACTCACTTATGTTCCTGGATTATATAAAATTTTTGATGAAATTCTTGTGAATGCAGCTGATAACAAACAGAGGGATCCTTCTATGGATACTATAAAAATTAACATAGATAAGGAAAATAATACAATTTCAATATGGAATAATGGAACAGGAATTCCAGTTGTTATGCATAAAGATGAAAATATGTACGTACCAACAATGATTTTTGGTCATTTATTAACATCCTCAAATTATAATGACGAAGAAGAAAAAGTAACCGGAGGAAGAAACGGCTATGGCGCTAAATTATGTAATATTTTCAGCACCAAATTTACAGTCGAAACAGGCACAAAAGAATATAAACGTTGTTTCAAACAAACATGGACAAATAATATGGGAAATGCGTGTGATCCCAAAATTAAAGATTTTTTTGGAAATGATTATACACAGATAACTTTCAGTCCTGATTTAACTAAATTTAAAATGGCATCCCTTGATGATGATATTGTTAAACTCATGTCCCGCCGAGCTTATGACGTTGCTGCTTCCTCAAGAGGAGTGAAAGTTTATTTAAATGGAGAAAAATTACCCGTGAAGAGTTTTAAAGATTATGTTGATTTATATATCCGAGGAAAAGTTGATGATATTGGCAATCCACTTAAGTGTGTTTATGATGTTATGGGCGAACGTTGGGAAGTTGCCGTGGCTATCTCAGACCGTGGATTTCAACAAGTGTCTTTTGTAAATAGTATAGCTACAACTAAAGGAGGGAGACATATTGATCATGTTGCAGATTCGCTTGTAAAAAAACTTATTGAAACTATTAATAAGAAGAATCAAAAAGGCATGAGCGTAAAACCATTCCAAGTTAAACAGCATATGTGGTTATTTGTTAATTGCTTAATTGTCAATCCTACATTTGATTCTCAAACAAAAGAACATATGACATTACAAGCGAAGAGTTTTGGATCTAAATGTAGTCTGACAGATAAATTTGTTAATTCAGTAGTTAAATAATGGAATAGTTGAAGCTGTTGTCCAATGGGCTCAATTCAAAGCACAAACACAGCTTCAAAAAATCCAGTAGTAATAAGAAAGTTTCTAAATTAAAAGGGGTACCAAAACTAGATGATGCTAACCTTGCTGGAACTGGAAGATCTAATGAATGTACTCTAATTCTTACGGAGGGAGATTCAGCCCAAAAAAGCTCTTGCTATGGCTGGTTTGGGCGATCGTTGGTCGAGATCGTTATGGTGTGTTCCCTCTTAGAGGTAAATTGCTCAACGTTCGAGAAGCTACGCACATAAACAAATTCTGGAAAATGCTGAAATTAATAATTTAATTAAAATTATTGGTCTTCAATACAAAAAAAAGTATTTAACAACAGACGATATGAAATCTCTTCGATACGGGAAAGTAATGATAATGACAGATCAGGATCAGGATGGTTCTCATATTAAAGGACTTTTAATCAATTTTTCATTATAATTGGCCAGATTTACTTCAACGTCCTTTCCTTGGGGAATTTATTACTCCTATTGTAAAAGCCACTAAAGGCAATGAGGTATTTTCATTTTATTCCATACCTGAATATGACGAATGGAGACAAGCAAAACAAAATTGGTACACATATAAAATAAAGTACTACAAAGGTTTGGGTACTTCAACATCTAAAGAAGCAAAAGAATATTTTTCAGATATGGAACGTCACAGAATTGTTTTTAAATATCATGGCCAAACTGACGATCAACATATCACTATGGCTTTTGCGAAAAAATGTGTAGACCAACGAAAAGATTGGCTGACTAATTGGATGGAAGAAGTAAAAAAGCGCAAAGAAAGTTGGCCTTTCTGAAGATTATCTCTCTATGAAAAAGACACCAAAGAAATAACCTATACCGACTTTATTAACAAAAGAATTGGTTTTGTTCAGTAATTATGATAATGAGCGATCCATTCCAAGTCTAATGGATGGACTTAAGCCTGGCCAGAGAAAGGTATTATTTACCTGTTTGAAAAGGAATGATAAACGTGAGGTTAAAGTTGCCCAGCTTGCTGGTTCAGTTGCTGAGCACAGCGCCTACCATCATGGAGAAGCGTCTTTGATGGCAACCATTATAAATCTCGCGCAAAATTTTGTTGGATCAAACAACATTAATCTTTTGCAACCCATCGGAATCAATTTGGAAGCCGAGTGAATGGTGGTAAAGACGCTGCCAGTCCTCGTTATATTTTTACAATGCTAAGTCCTCTTGTTTAAATGTATATTTCACCCTGATGATCAACCATTGTTGACTTGGAATTATGATGATAATCAAAAAGTAGAGCCCGTTTGGTATTGCCCAATTATACCTATGGTGCTTGTAAATGGATCTGATGGAATAGGAACTGGATGGATGACAAAAGTTCTTAATTACAATCCCGGGGAGCTCATATCTAATCTTGAACTAATGATCAACGGTGAGGAGCCAAAACCTCTAATGCCCTGGTATAAAAATTTCAAAGGTGTTGTGAAAAGTTGTGGAACCTCAAGATATGTATTTTTTGGAGAAATTTCTGTCCTTCCTAATAATAGGTTGAAATAACTGAATTACCAATTGGGGTTTGGACACAAGCGTATAAAGAAAATGTTTTAGAGCCAATGCTTCATGGAGGAGAAAAAACACAAGCAACTATAAATGAATATAAAGAATACAGCACTGATGATACAACAGTTCGTTTCTTAGTTTCAATGTCTCAAGAAGAACTGATCAAAGCGGAAAATGAGGGGTCTCTATAAATATTTTAAACTGCAAAACACTCTCTCAACGTCATCGATAATGCCTTTTCGATAATTTTGGATGTCTTCGAAAATTTGATAATATCGTTCCAATATTTAAAGAATACTTTGCAGTAGAAAAGAACTTTATGTAAAGAG
>JAKCPI010009450.1:0-10429 GCA_023213315.1 Euborellia annulipes | reverse complement strand
ATAGAATATTTTTATATAAATTTGTATTTTTTAGTATTATTTTTTTAAAATGGGAGGGGGGATGAAATTAAATATTTTTAAGGGAGGCGTTGTAGTTGGAAACCACTGTAAAGTATACATATATATAATGGGGAGACTCCGTCAGTCTGTCCGTCTTTTTTTCTTTTTTGTCCTTTGAACTTCTTCTTCCTATTGAAATTTTAAAATGATCCACTCTTATAAGGGAGAATTTAGGCAAACTATTCGGATTTTCACAATCTCCAAAAGTGGATTCACAAAAATCCAAAATTTTACCTATTGGAAAGCAATGGTTTTATCTTAGGCTAGTCGTCCACTGGACGCGACAACGCGCTACCGCTACAAGCGCTACAACATGCTACAGATCCCAATGTGTGTGAATTAATTGAAGCTCGTCCACTACAAGCGCGTGACAACAAGCGACAACGCGCTACAGATCCCAAAAAAATGGGATCTGTAGTGCGTTGTCGCGTCTAACCCTTTGTTTTTCTAACCTAAAATACTCTCACCGGCAAAAAAACCGCAACACTTTGTTTTTTCTTAATAAAATTAATGCAATTGAATAAAACAAATTAAAAAATGTCGATATTTATTTTGTGGGACAAAATAAGATTAAATAGACGTCGAAGAGCCGTAGTTACTTCATCAATCACTGTTTGTTCGGTGAGAGTGTAATTAAATGAATTTTCATAAAATTTCTTTAATTTTTATCAAGTGTTTTATGGATCGACTGCTTTGCAAATATCAGTTCCGATTTTTCATCATCGTCAGGACCTTTAAAAATAAACATAGAGTATGTTTAATTTATTTTATATTCAACACTTTTTCTTTTATAGTCAACATTACAATTTTTTGTGATATATATGGTATATTAATTTAATATGGTAGATTAAATTGATAAAAGATATACATTTTTTTTTCACATTGAGTGATTTGATGAAGTACCTGCGGCTCTTCGAGGTCTATTTAAAATAACCTTCATACCAGAATATAAAGAATTTTAAAATAAGATTATTTGAAAATTTAGCGAAAATAAATATTAATATAAATTTCGAGATTTTTATCTTGGTTTTATATTTCAATTTAATTATTTATTAAAATTATATAGATTTATTTTAAATATTGGTTAGAAATGTATATGAAATTTTATGTCAAATGTAGCGCGAAGTAGCGTGCAGTGGACGACCCTTGTCGCGTCTCTTGTTGTCGCGCTTGTAGCGGTAGCGCGTTGTCGCGTCCAGTGGACCACCAGCCTTACTTTCTGAGAAATTAAAGCCAATTAATTATACTAATTAAATCACTCAAATTAAAATTAATTAAAAATTTATTGTAATAATATTATACATAATAATAATATTTCAAAAACACATAAGGATACATTTTTTAAGATAAGTAAGAGGGTGTGTGTTATTATTCCTTCATCCCAGATATTTATGCACACTTGTCCAAAGAATTCCTTCGAAAAAATGCTCATATACAAAGAATTACAATGTATTTTAATTAATTAATCTCATTGTCTATCTCTCAGAAAAGATAAACTAAGAAGAAATCTTTTAACAACATATGGATGGATAAAAAAAAATGACGTCAGAGCAAAGAACTATTTAAAAAAAAATTTTTTTGATAAAATTTTAATCAACTAAAACGATCCAATCTTCAAATTATCTGGTGTGTATGGTCCTACAATCACTGACAATATTGTCTGACAAATGACTTGGGGCTATTTGTAAATACAAATACGGTATTTTTGTTACGTACTTTTGCCATCTTTTATAATTAAATTCTCAACCTTCAAATTGATACGATATTTTAAATTTTATAAAGCAAGAAAGCATTATTATTGATTCTTATTAATAAAAACCTGGTGGGACTGATCGCACAGTACACAACTTTGTCCTACCAAAGGTAGAAGAAAGTTGTGTTCTGTGATTGTCAAACCAGAATTTTTGTGTCGAGATATATTTAGTTTCCGCCAAGATATTAAAATTCGAGATGTAAAATGTATAAACATGGGAACCATTTCTCCTCTTTTCTTTCCTATGAAGTACAGTGTAGGACAATATTAAATCCCACCCATGCGTTTTCTACTTGTGATTATTTCATTGTTTTTTAAAAAATATTAGATATTTTTTAATGGAAACTTTCATGGTTCAAACTTAGAAAATTTTCAATAAAGATTTTCATTTTCTTTTATAAAAACAAATAAATAATCACAAGTAGAAAACTCATGGGTTGGACTTAATATTGTCCCTCACTATACAGGAGTAAAGTGTAATTTTGAGAGCAAAATAAGAATATACATTTTAAAGAGCGTCTAAAAAATAATTGATTTTTGAATTTTAATCAAAATCGTTAAAGCGAATTTTAAGAAAATCAAAAAAAAAATCTGATGTGACTGGCGCACAGCACACAACTTTCTCTTACCTTCGGTAATCGAAAGTTGTGTTCTGTGCTTGTCACACCAGATTTTTTGTGTCGACATATATTTAGTTCCCGACAGTAGGGTACATTTGAATTCAAGATGTAAAATTTATAAGTATGGGAAAATATTTATATTTTGTTACCATGGCAACCATTTCTCCTATCTTCCCTATGAAATACAAGAGTAAAGTGGTCTTCAGAAGATTTCAATCGCAAAATGAGAATATACATTTTAAAGAGCATCTAAAAAATAATTGATTTTTGAATTTAAAAAAAAATCGTTGGAGCAAATTTTGAGAAAATCGAAAAAAACTGAAAAAGTACATCAGTAAAGTACTAGTACTCTTTGGCCGATTTTGATTAAAAGCTTATTTTTCCGGTCCCGGGGGTGTTTAACTTAAATATAAAATTTCAACCTCGTAGCTCAATTCCTTCATGCTTAAAATTGAACACAGACACACACACACACAGACACACACACACACACACACACACACACACACAGACAGACAGACCATGTCGCGAAAACCACTTTTTTGGATTCAGGGGACCTCAAAACGTGAAGATCCATCAAAATCTCGACATCGAATTTTTGACATGAATCCAATACTTTCTCTCTATATATATATTACATATATACATAGGTAAGAGAAAGTAAAAACTGAAAAAGTACATCTGTAAAGTACTAGTACTCTTTGGCCGATTTTGATTAAAAGCTTATTTTCATGCCTCAGAGTGGTGCCTAACTTAAATATAAAATTTCAGCCTACTAGCTCTTATCGGTGTTGAGATATTTTGTTAACAGACACACACGAGCATATCGCGAAAACCACTTTTTTGATTCAGGGGACCTCAAAACGTGTATATCCATTAAAATCTCGACATCGAATTTTTGCCATGAATCCAATACTTTCTCACTATATATATATATAGGTAAGAGAAAGTAAAAATAACGAATTTTTAAAAAATAAACTTTTTTCGTGCAGTCCTTGTGGGGGGATAATGACACCCTTTAGTAACAGGTAGAAAGAGCAGAATTCTTATGATCTAAGAGCCCCATGCGTAAAGTCGAAAGATTGTCTCTCAATTCACTCAATAATATTTAAACAAGACATTATTGTTCCTCCTGAAATGTTTATTAAAAATAAATTTTATTTCATTATAAAATAAACCAATAATTTATAATCAAAAATCTGGTGTGACTGGCGCACAGCACACAACTTTCTCTTACCTTCGGTAATCGAAAGTTGTGTACTGTGCTTGTCTCACCAGATTTTTTGTGTCGACATGTATTTAGTTTCCGACAGTACGGTACATTCGATTTTCCAGATGTAAAATTTATAAGTATGGCAAAATATTTATATTTTGTTACCATAGCAACCATAGGAGAAATTCCTATCTTTCCTATGAAGAACAAGAGTAAAGTGGTCTTCAGAAGATTTCAATCACAAAATGAGAATATACATTTTAAAGAGAATCTAAAAAATAATTGATTTTTGAATTTTAAAAAAATCGTTGGAGCAAATTTTGAGAAAATCGAAAAAAACTGAAAAAGTGCATCAGTAAAGTACTAGTACTCTTTGGTCGATTTTGTTCAAAAGCTTCGTGTCACGTCCCATGGGGGTGCCTAACTTAAATATAAAATTTCAACTTCCTAGCTCTTTTTGTTCTTGAGATATTTTGTTCACAGACACACAGACACACAGACAGACCATGTCGCGAAAACCACTTTTTTGGATTCAGGGGACCTCAAAACGTGAAGATCCATCAAAATCTCGACATCGAATTTTTGACATGAAACCAATACTTTCTCTCTCTATATATTAACATATATATAGAGGTACGAGAAAGTAAAAATAAATTTTGACACAGATAAATTACACGCCTTAATAACGAATATTTTTTCTTTAATTCCAGGAGGAGTGGCTGAATGTATATTGAGTAGCGAGGGTATCCAGGCAGCCAGAAAAACAATAAAGAAAATTAAATTTGTCTTTATTTATTTCATATATTTTTGTCTACGTTTCGGCCGATATTCCGGCCTTCATCAGGACAAATGTTATTTGCCTCGAGCTTATACAGGCCCTTGGCAACTCCTGACAATGTGTTTGATTGAACATTCGTCGGATGGCATGACTTCTGGTTCAATAGTGATTGAACAATCAGTTGCCAAGGGCCTGTATAAGCTCGAGGCAAATAACATTTGTCCTGATGAAGGCCGGAATATCGGCCGAAACGTAGACAAAATATATGAAATAAATAAAGACAAATTTAATTTTCTTTATTGTTTTTCTGGCTGCCTGGATACCCTCGCTACTCTATTTTTTCTTTAATTTCCTTTACTTTTGACTAATTCAAATTGAATTTGAACGTTTTTGTTAGGTTTCATTTAGATCATAACGCAGACGGCGAGCTTATTCATTTAATTTATCTTAGTTAATGATATTAAGAATATATATATATATATATATATATACACACATACACATACATCCACATGGTTGATTCAAGCCAAGCAAACTTAAAAGATCAACATAAAGACAGATGTATGTGCCTGAGTGTGTGTGTGTGTATTGCGCAGCCTCTGGTATTCAAGCCACTGGAAAAACAAAGTCCATATGGCATAATAGCTTCTGCTCAGAAAAAACTCTACAAATAAATTACTGGAACCCTTTTTTTTTGGAGCCACAACGGACCGCCCGTATCATCAAAAGAAATTATATCAAACCATCATGATCACTATATTTATCTCACTAGTTTTGATAAATAATATTTTATTATTATTTAAATTATAATCAATTTTACTTTCTCTTACCTCTATATATGTTAATATATATAGAGAGAGAAAGTATTGGATTCATGTCAAAAATTCGATGTCGAGATTTTGATGGTTATACACGTTTTGAAGTCCCCTGAATCTAAAAAATGGTTTTCGCGACATGGTCTGTCTGTCTGTGTGTGTGTGTGTGTGTCTATGTGTCTGTCTGTCTGTGAACAAAATATCTCAAAAACGAAAAGCGCTAGGAGGTTGAAAATTTATATTTAACTTAGGTACCCCCATGGGACGTGACACGAAGCTTTTGAACAAAATCGACCAAAGAGTACTAGTACTTTACTGATGTAGTTTTTCAGTTTTTTCGATTTTCTCTAAATTTGCTCCAAAGATTTTTTTTTTTTAAATTCAAAAATCAATTATTTTTTAGATTCTCTATAAAATGTATATTCTCATTTTGTCATTGAAACCTTCTGAAGACCACTTTACTCCTGTATTTCGTAGGAAAGATAGGAGAAATTGTTTCCATGGTAACAAAATATAAATATTTTCCCATAAAAATTTTACATCTTGAAAGTCGTATGTACCGTTCTGTCGGGAACTAAATACATGTCGACACAAAAAATCTGATGTGACAAGCACAGAACACAACTTTCGATTACCGACGTCTAGTCTAATCTCTCTAGATCTTCAGAAGAAACATTAAGGCTAAAAAAAATATTCCTTTTCATCCCTTAACATTTT
Source organism: Euborellia annulipes (assembly GCA_023213315.1). NCBI lineage: Eukaryota > Metazoa > Arthropoda > Insecta > Dermaptera > Anisolabididae > Euborellia > Euborellia annulipes. The sequence goes on along the minus strand of JAKCPI010009450.1, from coordinate 4,473 downwards.
ATTCATGGCCCTAAGAATAAAGAAAAGTGGTGGCATAAGTAGAGGGCTCTCCCCCGAAAACGGTTCGTGGTGGAGGAAAAAACGGAGGTCATTTTACTAAATAATCTGAAGAAATTATAATATTTCGGAATTTCTTTTGCCTACTAGTGTTATTTGAAAGTCAATGTGACATGCCCCCCAACCATATTCGTTTTTGTACCGATACCATGAAAACCGTTTGTTTTACTAATAAATGTCAAAGGACTTTTTTTTAGTAAATTGAATGCTCTTCAAAAAATTACTAATGACTTTTTTTGCTGGACCAACCGTTAAGGAACTACAGGTGTTAATAGTCAAATTTAGGGGAAACCGATGAACTAGCGGGCCAGGTAAACGTTGTCCAATCGGTCTAAAATTTGGTAGGTTGTATATTTTACTTAAATAAAGGAACAAAATGAGGGGGTACGTGTTTTTAGATTTCATAGCCATCTATAATCTTGGACCATCCTAATATATATATTATTTTTTAGTTACTTTTTAAAATATATATTCTCATTTTGCCATTGAAATATTCTGAAGACAACTTTACTTTAGTAATTCATAACAAATATAGGAGAAATGGTTTCCATGGTAACAAAATATAAATATTTTCCGATACTCTAAATTTTACATCTTGAATTCTAATATATCGGCGGAAACTAAATATATGACGACACAAAAAATATAGTGTGACAAGCACTTGTATTGTGCGACGACAGTCACATCGGACTTGTTATTTTAAAAAATATAAAATTATTCATTTGACAGTGCTCAGGGGGAGGATTATCAAATAAAACAACTAACCTCCCTCTTTTCCCAGCAAAAATTTTCTGATTATTTTTCAATTTTTTGAAAAAAAAAAAAAAAAAAAAAAAAAAAATTATGAAACATACTTAATTCAGAGCTTATTTTACGTATTTTTATGTTCTAGTCTAGTGATTCCCGAATTTTGATGAAAATTTTACGCCTTATAACAAAACATTGTTCTACGGTGTCCCGCAGTTCACTACTGTATTCTAGTCGCTAATATTATTTTTATTTGTTTTAATATTTTTGCAACTATGGATAACTTATGTGTCATAAAGAAAAAAAAAAAAAAAGGAAATGATTAAATTAAAATAATAATTTTCATCCGGAAATCCTGTCATCATGCGATGCATCTCTTCGGGTCGATGGATTTTTTTTTTCTCCAAAATCCTTATAATGGATTTTTCTCTTTGAAAAAAAAAAAAGAATACTCTCACTTATTTATTGACTTCTCTTTTCTTTTTTCATCTTAATGAATGTGTCTTTAAACTGTCGCTAAAGAATGCTTTAAACTTCCACTTTAGATACACTCTCAGAGATAAAGGAATTGTTTTATCTAAATTTCTTTAAGTAAACTAATTGTTTGGAAATAAATTTTGATTAAAAAAAAAATCAAAAATCCAATTTCTTTTTCTGTATTTGATCATAAAACCAAGTGTTGGTGGTCTTTACAAAAAAAAGAAAAAAAATCTGGTGTGACTGGCGCACAGCACACAACTTTCTCTTACCTTCGGTAATCGAAAGTTGTGTTCTGTGCTTGTCACACCAGATTTTTTGTGTCGACATATATTTAGTTCCCGGCAGTAGGGAATATTTGAATTCAGATGTAAAATTTATAAGTATGGGAAAATATTTATATTTTGTTACCATGGCAACCATTTCTCCTATCTTCCCTATGAAATACAAGAGTAAAGTGGTCTTCAGAAGATTTCAATTGCAAAATGAGAATATACATTTTAAAGAGCATCTAAAAAATAATTGATTTTTAATTTTTAAAAAAAATCGTTGGAGCAAATTTTGAGAAAATCGAAAAAAACTGAAAAAGTACATCAGTAAAGTACTAGTACTCTTTGGCCGATTTTGATTAAAAGCTTATTTTTCCGGTCCCGGGAGATGTTTAACTTAAATATAAAATTTCAGCCTCATAGCTCAATTCCTTCATGCTTAAAATTGAACACACACACACACACCCACCCACACACCCACACACCCACACACCCACACACCCACAGACAGACCATGTCGCGAAAACCACTTTTTTGGATTCAGGGGACCTCAAAACGTGAAGATCCATCAAAATCTCGACATCGAATTTTTGACATGAATCCAATACTTTCTCTCTATATATATATTACATATATACATAGGTAAGAGAAAGTAAAAAACACTCGGTAGCTAAAGTTTTTATTTTAAAGATTAAAAAAAGAAAGAGATGAATTGGAGCTAATACGAGTCAGGAAATTATTCAAATTAAGGATTTTCATCCAATTAGTGTTTATAAACACAAACACTGAGACTTTTCTTAAAACAAAATAAAATCTCAGGCAGCCATTTGTGAATATGCTCATCAAAATGGAGATTCTGTAAATTATTTTATTTCAACCAACACGTCTCAGATCTCAAGCTCGTCTTACACCTTACAATTGAACTTAGAGCGTTGCACAAACAGGAAATCAGGTCTCAAGTCCTCTGTTTCAGCTTACATCTCAAGTAGTCAAATTTGGTCGACTTAAGTCGCCCTGAGCCTGAATATATACCCTTAAAATATAGATATATTTTTATTTTAAATAAATCTATCTTATTGTTAAGCTTATTATTTAAAAAAAATTTTTTTTTCATTAAAATAATTTAAAAAATCTGGTGTGACTGGCGCACAGCACACAACTTTCTCTTACCTTCGGTAATCAAAAGTTGTGTTCTGTGCTTGTCACACCAGATTTTTTGTGTCGACATGTATTTAGTTCCCGGCAGTATGGAATATTTGAATTCAGATGTAAAATTCATAAACATGGGAAAATATTTATATTTTGTTACCATGGCAACCATTTCTCCTATCTTTCCTATGAAGCACAAGAGTAAAGTGTGCTTCAAACAATTTTGAGGGCAAAACGAGAATATACATTTGAAAGAGTATCTAAAAAATAATTGATTTTTGAATTTGAATCAAAATCGTTAGAGCGAATTTTGAGAAAATCGAAAAAAACTGAAAAAGTACATCAGTAAAGTACTAGCACTCTTTGGCCGATTTTGATTAAAAGCTTATTTTTCCGGTCCCGGGGGTGTTTAACTTAAATATAAAATTTCAACCTCATAGCTCAATTCCTTCATGCTTAAAATTGAACACACACACACCCACCCACCCACCCACACACAGACAGACCATGTCGCGAAAACCACTTTTTTGGATTCAGGGGACCTCAAAACGTGAAGATCCATCAAAATCTCGACATCGAATTTTTGACATGAATCCAATACTTTCTCTCTATATATATATTACATATATATATAGGTAAGAGAAAGTAAAAAAAAAACAAATTTGTTTTTATTCTTTTTCACCTCCACCTGAACCAAAACATAATAAACTTAAGATGTTGATAATAGAAGTGGCTGTTCAGCGATTAGAATGATGAAGGAAGAGGGATGTCAGCCAAAAAGGAGGCCTCTATCGAATAAAAATCTCCAATCAGAAGACGTTTCGGGTTTAATTAGATAAAACCATCATCTCTAAAGAACTGATGATGGTTTTATCTAATGAAACCCGAAACGTCTTCTGATTGGAGATTTTTATTCGATAGAGGCTCCTTTTTTGGCTGACATCCTCTCTTCCTTCATCATTCTAATAATAAACTTACTTTTGAAAGAAAAACGCTAAATTTTCATGAACGGCTAATTTTTAACAAAAATGCGAGGTTGTTTTCTCAAAGCCAGTTTGAGGAAGATTATTTGAAAATTTATTGGTGCAACGCCTTAAATCTCAAGCTGAGACTACCGCTCAAGATGGCCTTGCCGAAGTTAAGATCTAACAAGGGGAGGGCACGACCTTGGCATTTCATTTTGGGATGAAACTTCGGGTGATGATTGTAGACCGTTAGGGGGTTCACCCCTTGAAATAGTAACGCGCAACGCTCAATAGATACGGAGAAAATGACGTTTAAAAAATTCAAAGTTCGCTTATATACTAGTTAGGCTTTTTTATATGACAATGGCGACAATAGTCTAGCAGGTAGCGTGTCTACCCACCAAACTGGCGCTTGGGGTTCGAATCTCGCCTCGACTTATTTTTTTTTTTATTAAATTATTTATTTTATTGTTTTTATAATTAAATAAATTGATTATTTAATATTATAGATTATTTATTAATAGAGAAATTTTTGTGAACGTAAATGATGTTAGTCTGTTTTCCAACTGATCTTTTAAAAAATAATTCATTGTTCTTGTAAAAATTATTCCGCTTTAATTAATTGTGCTAGATGCCGAAAAAATTTTTTGTTTCAAATGTTTTTATGATGATTATCATATAGTGGTATAAACTACCTGTCGGGGTAATTTAGTTTCCACGCCTATAGTAATTTGGGGTGGGGGGTAGCTACCCTGGATTACCGTAGGACTTTGTATCTGCTCCACTGGGTCCAATAAGGGTTGATTAAT
>JAKCPI010009448.1:0-10923 GCA_023213315.1 Euborellia annulipes | reverse complement strand
TAGCATTTTTTAACGGTGATTGTTTTTACATTACTCTTCAACACCCATTTGTTGATTTAAAACTCTTAACGTCTGTTTTTTAGAGAATAAACCTTGGTTATCTCTTATAAATTTTTTTCGAATTTTAATCGAAGATTAATTATACTAAATGATAATTGGTTTTGCAAAAATAATATTCAATTTAATTTTCTCGTTCAGGGCGATAAGAGAATCACTGACCACTCAGAGAATATTAATTAGCATTACTTGAAATGAAACAAAACTTCAAATGAATGCATTTAAATAGGGCTTAAATTCGATTTCATTCAATCCATTCACCTTTCTACAAATATCTGAATTGGATTGTGGTGATGAAAGAAAACTAATTTTTTTTTCATGGCGATTATTGGAAAGAATAGTGAAAAAATCCCTGAATGTGAATGACACTTAATATTAGCAAAATGATGTAACTGGATTAAATAATGTGGGGATTGGGAGCCCCTCCCATTTGTATAAAGGATTCCGAACTGAGTTGTCAGGGACACCGGGGCCAGAAAACCCGGTTTTAAAATCAATAAACAAATAAATGCCCTTCAAGAATTGCCTTCTGCATAAAGAGATAATGTTTTTTTTAATAAATAAAATATTAATTGAACTTGAGGTTAAATAATTTATTTTTAAAGAAACGATTAAGTGAAGCAGGTTTGAAAAGCCTTCCGACATAGGAGCTTTAAGTCGTTGTGATTAATCAAAACAAGGACGATTTCTAAAGCTTTTTGTGATAGATTCTTGTACATAATCATATTTCATCTTAGGCTGAATGTACACCAATCGAGCAAAACCATATCGGTACCGAAGGGCGCCAAAGATTCGAATCGTCCCCACCTAGCGACATCAATGCTATTAAGTTTCAAAAAATCTCCATTCCATTCCATCTTCATTTAGCTCTGATACAGATCGTTCAAAGAAATAAAATCTTGCTGATTTTTAATGAACAAACTCTTTTAAGGGAAAAGAGATAACATAAATGGATAAATTTTACAAATGGCTTTAAAAATTATTTTTTGCAATTATTGGCGGCTTATTTGCGCCAGACGGTGTGGATAATCGGATTCGGGACGTGTAATTTATAATATCTTTTAAATGCTTAAGGTGCGCGTCTCTAAAAACCGTTAGAAGACGATTCAGTACCGAGTTACTCTATGCGGCAAGAGATGGCGTTAGTTTTTCCCATAGGGATACAAGGGATTTATTCCATTTCATTTGAAAGATTCCAGCTAATTAATTATCGGTAAAAAATTAATTATTTTCTAACACAATGGTTACTAATTTGATTATCTATAAGATATAAAGCGAATTTTTTAAAAATATATTTTATTTAATGCGATTAATCTAAAAAAAAATTTTATTTTTTCGAAAATCAAAAAAAGGGCTTCTATAAGTTGTAGATATTTTAAATAGCTTTAATTTAAAAAAAAATTGAGGTCGATAGCTTCAAAATTGTGGCCGCTGGAATCTCCCAAAATTATCACCCCGAGACGCGCACCTTAAACAACGCCGAAATTCATAATGTTAATTTTGGAGGATTTTTTCTTTCTTCTCTTCTTTTTTCTAAATTAATCATAATTTCGTTAATTAAAAAAAAAAAAAAAAACTTTAGATTAAAAATTCCTATTTTATCATAAAATAAACTGAGAATGACTGAATACAAGGAAAAAATAAACAATTTAATATAATAATTATTAAAATTATAATGAATGCTAATGAAAATACATTAATTGAATTATATTTGATAATAAAATTTTATTGTTATTGTATAAATTATTTCTAATTAAGGAAAAAATAAACAAACTTTATTATTGTATTAAAAAATAATTCCTTGAACTACGATTTTCTTATCCATTAATCATGGAATGCATAATTAGATGGGTTTGCCTGCAAGGTAGGCAACACCAACTATAGATTTTGTGTGGTAATTAATTTAAGTTGCTTAACCAGTAACCAAAGCATGGACTACATCCCTGAGTGTTAAATAATACCTACTATAAATAAATCTTTAAATATACATGCAAGAATTGCTAGATTAATAATAGTCGATAGATAGTAAATAATAAATATTCAAAATACTCGATATTTTTACTTTCTCTTGCCTATATATGTAATAGGCTTCTATAGTGAAAAAGTAATACGATCATGTCAAAAATTCGATTTTGACGGAAATACATGTTTTGAGGGCCCCTGAGTCCGCAAATTGATCTGTATGTCTGTGTGTGAGTCGTTACGATTTTAAGGTGCGCGTCTCGAAAAACCGTTAGGATACGATTCACTACCGAGTTACTCGAGGCGGCAAGAGATGGCGTTAGTTTTTCCCATAGGAATACAAGGGATTTATTCCATTTCATTTGAAAGATTCCAGCTAATTAATTAAGGGTAAAAAAAGTAATTTTTTTTAACACAACGATTACTAATTTAATTATCTATAAGATATAGAGCGATTTTTTTTTAATATATTTTCTTTAATGCGATTAATCTAAAAAAAATAATTATTTTTTCGAAAATCAAAAAAAGGGCTTCTCTAAGTTGTAGATATTTTAAATAGCTTTAATTTAAAAAAAATTCGAGGTCGATAGCTTCAAAATTGTGGCCGCTGGAATCTCCCAAAATTAGCACCCCGAGACCGGCATGATAGAAATAAGCCTGCGGCGGACCATCGCCTTTTCTTAATTTGCAGGAATTTTTGAAGATTAGGGAACCTTTCAATTTCGTCCTCTATAAGATTGCGAAAATTTCACTTCGAATTCCAACAGAATGTGACAGACGAACAGATAGATATATAGATTAGAAAGGAAAGCTTTCCTTCCCACCTAGCAAGGTAAAGAGCCAATATTTGTTTTAGATTTGTTGCCCTAGGCCAAGGGAACCGGCGTACGAGACCTTGACCCTGAGAATGTCCGAGGATTCTGTGCCTCGGGCGATAAAAAGTATAGAACTCTTTCATCACAAAGAAAAAATAATAATAAACTAGCAGAGAGTATGAAACTGATTAGATAATATACTAACTAGTCAGTATTCATTCATTCATTCATCCCATTTAAACAGATTGTATGTTTTCTACTCGACTGATCTCATTAATAGAAAGAAATGAGTGAAAAGTAAAAGGCGTGGTAACCAGGAGCAGAGGGTGAAAACTTGGCGCATCTTAGAACTTTAGTCTATTAATTTTTTGGAAATTTTAAATTTTTCTTAAAAAATTAATTAGCTTTAATTAACTATTTTAATCGTGTGGAACGTCCCCCTGTAGCCATCAATATAATTGTATTTAAATTATATAAATAAATTAATAACACCTAAATGGCATCTAAAGCCGAAAAGAGCTTAAAAAAAAATCTGGTGTGACTGGCGCACAGCAGATTTTTTGTGCCGACATGTATTTAGCTTCCGACAGTACGGTACATTCGATTTTCAAGATGTAAAATTTATAAGTATGGGAAAATATTTATATTTTGTTACCATGGCAACCATTTCTCCTATCGTTCCTATGGAGTACAAGAGTAAAGTGGTCTTCAGAAGATTTCAATCACAAAATAAGAATATACATTTTAAAGAGAATCTAAAAAATAATTGATTTTTGAATTAAAAAAAAAAATCGTTGGAGCAAATTTTGAGAAAATCGAAAAAAACTGAAAAACTACATCAGTAAAGTACTAGTACTTTTGGGCCGATTTTGTTGAAAAGCTTCGGGTCACGTCCCATGGGGGTTTCTAACTTAAAAATAAAATTTCAACCTCCTAGCTCTTTCCGTTCTTGAGATATTTTGTTCACAGACACACACACACACACACACTACCTCCCCCCGAGATTTGAAAAAAATACTTTTTTTTCGAAAAAAAATTTATTTTAATGTAAAATTTTAAAAATTAATACTTAAAAATTTGATTTGTAGTTATATTCTGGTAAAAAAGTACAGAATGCGCCTTTATATTACCGAAATTAAGAAAAAATAGTGTGCGGTGCGACGAGTCACACCAGATTACCCCCCCCCGAGAAACACCTCTGGATCCGCCCTTGTCCGGGCGTCTAAAAAATAAATTATTGTTGGGGGTTTTTCTTTAACCAGATGGGTTCACGGTATTAAAACAAAAAAATTTACTTTATTTTGAGGAATTTTACTGCCGGAACTGTTGTGTACATTTTCTCATTGTGATAATTTCTCTTTCGTCTCCTTCTAAACAAATCTGGTGTGACTGGCGCACAGCACACAACTTTCTCTTACCTTCGGTAATCGAAAGTTGTGTACTGTGCTTGTTTCACCAGATTTTTTGTGTCGACATGTATTTAGTTTCCGACAGTATGGTACATTCGATTTTCAAGATGTAAAATTTATAAGTATGGCAAAATGTTTATATTTTGTTACCATGGCAACCATTTTCCTTTTCTATGGAGTACAAGAGTAAAGTGGTCTTCAGAAGATTTCAATCACAAAATGAGAATATACATTTTAAAGAGCAACTAAAAAATAATTGATTTTTGAATTTTAAACAAAAATCGTTGGAGCAAATTTTGAGAAAATCGAAAAAAACTGAAAAAGTACATCAGTAAAGTACTAGTACTCTTTGGCCGATTTTGATTAAAAGCTTCTTTTCCCGTCCCGGGGGTGTTTAACTTAAATATAAAATTTCAACCTCCTAGCTCAATTCCTTCATGCTTAAAATTTGATCACACACACACACACACACACACCCCCACCCACAGACAGACCATGTCGCGAAAACCACTTTTTTGGATTCAGGGGACCTCAAAACGTGAAGATCCATCAAAATCTCGACATCGAATTTTTGACATGAATCCAATACTTTCTCTCTATATATATATTACATATATACATAGGTAAGAGAAAGTAATAAATATATGTCGACTCAAAAGATCTGATGTGACAAACCCAGAACAAAATATTTAATTACCGAAGATAAGAGAAAGTTGTGTACTGTAGCTGACTGGTCCCACCAGATTTTTCAAAAACAAGATTTGACGAAGTCATTTACAAAAACAATAAAACAATTTTGTTCATCTTGTATAAACACCGATTAATTAAAATTCATTTGATAATACTTCCTTCTTTCCTAATTTGCAGTATTATCACGTTTGCACTTGTTTGTTTTTTTCTCCAAGATTATCGAGAATATTTATTAACGTTATTTTTGAATATTCTAAAGATAGCCTCGATTATTTATTTATGCATATTATGCTTTAGAATGACTAAGTGCAATTATGCAAGAAGAGACGAATGTGGATAAATTATAGAAAACCTTAATAGCCGGTTGCTTCACTTCTAGCCAACTAACGAACTTATCCGACCAATAGAAAAACATCAACACGCTTAACCATCAAGTTAAAAAAAATGAGTTTTTACTTTCTCTTATCTTAATATAAATGGAGAGAGAGAAAGTACAAAAACATGCTTAACGTTCGAGTTAAAAAAATGAGTTTTTTCACATATAATTAGTTATTTGAGGTATAAGAAAAGTTTTGTTAAGTTAACAACTTATTAAGGGTATAATTTAAAAAAATTATTATTATTTAAAATAAATATTAAAAATTGAGCCTGGCAACGGAGATAAACAACAGTCACCACAATCATCGCCCGGAATTGGTAACCCCGAGCATTCAGCGTGTGGAACGTCTCCCAGAAGCCATCGATATCATGAATCTAAACATTTATGTAATAAAGTTAAATCCCTGAAAGGCCTCGGTTGCCAAAAAGGGTTTAAAAAAAATATTAAATTAATTAAAACTAATTAATTTTTTAACAAAAATTTCCAAAAAAAAATATGGGGAATGACTTCCCCGAGACTTTCTCGTATATTCTTTTGGAATTACGTCTGGGTGTGTGTGTGTGTGTGAACACGATTGCTTAAAAACCAAAGCAGCTAGATCGATGAAATTTGGTATATGCTCCTTACACTAAAATTGTAGATTTCTATCAACTTTTGGAGTAAATACGTCACTTGGAAGTAGTACTTTACTTAAAAAGTTTTTTCAAAAATTTTGAAATTTTCAATTTTTTTGTTATATTATGATAAAATACTCATTTGTAAAAGTTTTTATTCTTTGACATTTTCCCAAAACTGAATAGTTTTTGAAATAATCACAGAAGAAAAAGAAAATTTTCGTTAATTTTGATAAAAAAAAAAAAACAAAATCATACAGGTGTCATTAAAAAAAGGGAAAATATAAACAAATGAATTTGTGAAACAAATAAATATAAACAAATGAATTTGTTTATATTTACCCTTTTTTTAATGACACCTGTATGATTTTATTTTGATTTTTTATCAAAATTAACGAAAATTTTCTATTTCTTCTGTGATTATTTCAAAAACTATTCAGTTTTCGAAAAAATGTCAAAGAATAAAAACTTTTTAAAATAGAGTATTTTATCATAATATAACAAAAAAATTGAAAATTTCAAAATTTTTGAAAAAACTTTTTAAGTAAAGTACTACTTCCAAGTGACTTATTTACTCCAAAAGTTGATAGAAATCTACAATTTTAGTGTAAGGAGCTTATACCAAATTTCATCGATCTAGCTGCTTTGATTTTTAAGCAATCGTGTTTACACACACACACACAGACACACACACAGAGAGGAGGGGGGGGACATAATGCCAAAAATGGTTTTTTTTGGACTCAGGGAGGTCTAAAACGTGGAGAAACATCAAAATCTCGAAGTCGAATTTTTTTACGATTACATAACTTTCTCTATACGAGAAAGTAAAAAACGATAATAGCAAACTGTATAGTTAAAACGTTAAAATGTTTAGATAAAAATATATTTACAATAAAACATTTACTTAGTTAAACTTACTAATATTTTATAAAACAAAACGCTTCAGTAATGGTTCAGAAGTGAAGTGTGTTAATTTTTTGGTTAAAAATGGTGTCTAAACAGTGATTTCAAGGTCATTATTTGTAAAATTTTGACCCCGGACCCCCCCTCTACCCCCCCGGTTGAACACTTCGCTGGGTCCTCATTTTCTTATTTTGCACCGAAGCCTCCGCAGGTCTAGCTACGCCCCTGAAGAATAGAAAGATTTAAATACAATTATATCGATGGCTACCGGGGGACGTTCCACACGCTGATTCCTCGTGTTCAAATAGCTAATTAAAGCTAATTAATTTTTTAAGAAAAATTTAAAATGTCCAAAAAATTAATAAACAAAGCTTGTGTTTCTAATTTCACCCCTTATACCGAACTTTGTGTCATAGCTAGTTAACTACGATCTCATATCTAATCATAACTAGATGTGAAAAGACTCGAAAATCATAGCTAGCTAGCTTATCCGAAGCAATCGGTCCTTAGAAAATTCGTCAAATCCGAAAGAACATAGTGGCATTTTTTATTTCATCATCCTCTCGATAATTAGTAAAGTTTATCCATAGTTTATATTAAATAATCAGATTCATTTAGATAAAGATTTTCTTAATTTATGTTCTATTAATTCCTTAATAAAAAAATTTATTATGCAAGTGTGAAATTTGAAACATAAATTTTTCAAAAGAACTTGAAATGATAAACGAGAGGGGGAGAAACCAGTTTGTAAACCACATCGTGTAAATGTATTGACGTAAATGACTTGTAATTTATCTGAAGATGAGAAGGACAAGGGACACCTGATGTGGCTCACAAACCTCACAAACCACCTCCTCCTCCTCACGAGATCCTTTCACTCGACGAATACAGATTTTATAGGTGTGGAGGGGGAATTCCATTGACACCTGCAGTGAATTAAGAAATCACACAAAAAGGGATAATAAAATAAATTAAAGATTGAAAAATAACTGTTTTTTAACAAAAAAAAAAAGAAAAGAAGCTTTTAAATGGACCCTGTTATGCAATGGTGTGTCAAAGACCAAACATCGAGTTTTGAGAAAATCGACAATAAAAGTTTTTTGTTTACATTGGATTATATATAATTTTTCTTGTCAATTGTGCAAGTAACATTAAATATAAATTTGTTTAGGACATATTTCATAAAAAATACTATTAATTAAAGCATTTGAATCAATATTCCGTGCTTTAACTCATTTTTGAATTTTTTGGTCTTTGACACACCATTGCATAACAGGGTCCAAATATTCTCCTATCTTTCCTATAAAATACAGGAGTAAAGTGTAGTTCAAACAATTTTGAGGGCAAAATGAGAATATACGTTTTAAAGAGCATCTAAAAAATAATTGATTTTTGAATTTTAATCAAAATCGTTGGAGCAAATTTTGAGAAAATCGTAAAAATACTGAAAAATTACATCAGTAAAGTACTAGTACTCTTTGGCCGATTTTGATCAAAAGCCTCGTGTCATGTCATATGGGGGTGCCTAACATAAATATAAAATTTCAACCTCCTAGCCCAATTCCTACATGCTTTAAATTGAACACAGACACACACACAGACCATGATGCGAAAATCACTTTTTCTGACTCAGGGGACCTCAAGATATCCATCAAAATTTCGACATCGAATTTTTGACATGAAACCAATACTTTCTCTTTCTATATAATAACATATATATAGGGTAAGAGAAAGTAAAAATTTTACAAAAATCGAAAAAGTTTAAGAAAATCAGGCATAGATTTTGTTTAAGGTGCGCTTCTCGAAAAACCGTTCCGAATTACTCTAGGCGGCAAGAGATGGCGTTAGTTTTTCCCATAGGGATACAAGGGATTTATTCCATTTCATTTTAAAGATTCCAGCTAATTAATTAACGGTAAAAAATTAATCATTTTTTAACACAATGATTACTAATTTAATGCCCTTGAGCTATAGCTCAGAGGTAGATGTATCATCTTTTGATGCCAAACCCCCCGGGTTTAGGTCTTATTATTTAATGCCGAGTTACCTCAAATAAAAAAAAAGTATAAATTTCGAAAATCAAAAAAAGAGCTTCTATAAGTTGTAGACATTTTAAAGAGTTTTAATTTAAAAAAAATTTGAGGTCGATGGCTTCAAAATTGTGGCCGCTGGAAACTCCCAAAATTAGCACCCCGAGACCCTTAAGGTTTTTTTCGGCATCTGAAGCCATTTAGACCCCTTTCTTATTTATTTCAATTGGTTGGTATCCAATTCAAATGAAATGAGGGGATGCGAACCATTGACCTTTGGTTCCAGATGCTAATCCTATACCTATAAGCCATAGGTCAAGGGCCAGCTAAAATTTATAGGAATTATGGGCAAAACCAGATAGGCCTATGTTGCTTATAAAGAAGAAAGTAAAAATATTTATTCAAGCCTAGTAACTACGTCTTTTAAAAATAATCCTTGAAAATGTACAAATTTTAAGTACTTGTTATCTTGTACTGAAAAAATAATTTTAAGATAAGATTTTATCATAAGTACTATATAATTTTATAATCTCTTAAATGAAAAAAATGCAATGTGCTTATCCACAAAGACATTTTGCTTCTCAAGGTTAACCAGAATTTTAATTCGTGAACGATTTTACTTGAGGGTATTTTTTAATGACAGACAGATTGTTTGTATTTTTTTTTTTTTTTTTTTCTTAATTGAGAACAAAGAACTTACTATCAGGTTTAAATGGGAGAGAATGATGATGTCATTTACATTAAGAGGATTTGCAAATAAAATGACCAGAGGTGATCAACCTACTAATATTATTATAATAATCTTCTGCTGTAGGTGCCAAGAGATTAAACATTTAAAATAAGAGAAAAATTGAAGAATGAAATGAAATGAATGACAAAGAAAATATTTGAAAAAGGATACTAAAAAATGTGTGAAAAAATGAATGAAACGTCGACGACAATTTTATTGTAATAATCTTTAAAAAAAAAGTCGAATGAAAAATAAATTTTAGGGGGGAGGTCCCCGCCCTCCCTCCCTGATACGGGCAATAAAACTTTCTGAGGTCGGGAATACCGTTTTTCAATTACACTAGTCGACAAAAATGAACTTTTTTTCTTTCACAAGAATATACATACATATGAGATTCTAGAAATATTTTTCATGCTGAATTCTAAAGAATTTTGTGTTTCGCCTGATGGTTAAACTGAAATGATATTTGAATTCGGCATGAAAATATTTCTAGAATCTCATCTTTCTTTATTCTTGTTAAAGAAAAAAGTTCTTTTTTTCGACCAGTAAGTGTACTGGTGTTTTTTCTTTGATGACGTTTTTGTTCATAATTTCGTTAATAATCAACAGATTTTTACGAACGAATGCTTTTTGTAAAGCCAAAGAACTATAGAATATCGTGAATATATGTTTTTTTCCATTCAGGGATACCTAAATTTGTATTAGGGGTGGCCAAAGCAAAAAAAAAAACTAAAAAAAATTTGATTTTTCTAAACTTCAATCCGTTTGCTGCACGTATAAATGACTTCCGATTGGGCTGAAACTTAAAATTTATATGTATTACAGTAGAACCTCGATAAGTTAAAGTTCAAGGGAAACGGTTAGAAATTTGAGTTATCGAGTTTTTTACTTATCGAGAGTTGAAGTTAGAGAGGTTATTGAATATAATTTTTAACGTACCGAGGTTTATTGACTTTGGGCACGTGAGTGAAAAAGGAATTTCGTTTGATCTATTTGTTTATTTAGAATAGTTTAGTTAAATATAAATTAAATTAATAGATTTATTTATTTACAAAAAAATCAGTAATTTTTTTCTGCTTCATGTAATTTTGATTTTCTGCATCAACTATTTTTTCGATGATATGTAAAGAAATACTTTAAGTTATAGAGGTCACCAAAATATTATTTTAAGATATCGAGGGCTATGCTCAAAATATTTGTTTAAGTTACAGAGGTTTTGTTCTTTAAGTAATAGAGGTTTTACGCTGTCAAGGGAAGGGAATTGAAAAAAATTTTTAACTTACGGAGGTTTTGAACTTAGCGAGGGGTTTAACTTATCGAGGTTCTACTGTATA